>CAIGRS010289065.1:0-24171 GCA_903798395.1 Fraxinus floribunda
CCCCCCCCCCCCCCCCCTTTTGTTTTTTGAGTATCCTTTTAATTTTTTGGGTTGGATATTTAATATAGAAGATAAAATAGTCAATTTTGATACATGAAAATCAAACAGGGATTGCCTTTTGACGTCATTGGCAAATGTGGTATAAGTATATGGATTGACATGGTAATAATTTCAGATATGAGATATAACAGTATGTGCTGCGAGAATTATTCTTGGACATTAGGCTTGGAGCTAAATTATTCGTTTTTATCTGAAAGGAGATTACCACTCCACATTTAGCGATGGATCTAATGAGTTGAATACAGTTTGATTCCATCATCTTCTTTGGATTAGCGTTTGCCACTGTGGTATCAGCATTCATTCCATTATCTATTCACGATACTAAAAAAGTAAGTGAACCATGATCTATTAAAGGCTAGGTTCCTATGAATGCCTTGCATGGCAATGATCCTTCAACATTAGTGACTGAGGTCACATTTTCTAAATTGAAATTGTTGCCAAAGTTTTTGTTTTTCATAATAAAATTGCCAGGCTGATATTATGTTAACGAATTTTTATCAAGTTATTTTAATTTCTTTTCCTCGTAAATTTACTCTTGATGCACTATGTGCTCTTTACTGCTGTAGCTGTTACTGACTATATCAATTTGCAGTGTCATCCTTTTCCCAATAGCTATCACTTTCTATATAACATGGTGGTTTATTCACTTTGTGGATGGCTTTTTCTCACCGATTTACGCGCAGCTTGGAATTGATATCTTTGGTAAGCTTATTACATGTTCTTCTAATGCCCAAAAGTACGAGTATGTCCTTTATTCTTGTTGTGATCATAACAGTTCTTAAGCTTGAGTGTGTGGAATTACAAACAAATTCATGTGAAATGTTGGTTGTGTAACTTTTGCAACTGTCGTAATTGTGAATTCCCCTTACAGTTTGTTGATTGTCGTATCTGTTCTTTATGATAAAAGTTTTGTTCAATGATTATATTTCCTGTATCTTTCAGCTAACTCTTGCTCCTACTCCTTGATTTAGGTCTTGGATTTGTTACTTCTGTTACATTTATTTTCTTGGTTGGAGTATTCATGTCATCGTGGTTGGGGGCATCTGTTTTAAGCCTTGGGGAATGGTTCATCAAGCGTATGCCATTTGTTCGTCATATTTACAGTGCCTCCAAGCAAATTAGTGCTGCGATATCTCCTGGTTTGATTTTATTTATTTATTTATTTATTGATTTTGACTACTTTGGTTCTCTATTTCAATTTTCTCGTTTGCATGGGTGAATGTTTCTTCACAATATTATTGCAGATCAGAACACTCAGGCTTTCAAGGAAGTGGCCATTATAAGGCATCCACGTATTGGTGAATATGCATTTGGCTTCATCACTTCGTCTGTCACCCTCCAGGTGTGCCATCACTTTCATGCCTGATGCCACCTTTGACTAAACTTAAAAAGAAGTTAATGTTAGTTTTATGCTTCTTTTTCAAAGTTGCATATTTTACTAACAAAACTTGCTATAGAGCAGATCTTACACTTTCTAGAAAAGTAACTTTTAGGCTTGGCCAGACGTGCTCTATATCATCTCCTCAACTAGGAAATCTGTCTAAACCATTTCTTATATTTGTGCTATTGCTGATTTGGTTTTTGTTACACACTAAATTTTGTTATCTAGTTCAATGCCTTATGCTGAATCTTGATGCTAAATAAATCTTTTATGTTAGTTTTAGGAGAAACATCCTTCAAAATTCAATTGCGTGATATTCAAAATGGTTCGAAGATTTCCGCTTTTCGGCATCAGATGCACAACTGTTGATTTGTCTTTATGAAGTACCTTACAAGGGCTATTGGGTTTCTGCTTGTCAAATAGTTCTGTATTAGGACTGAATTGGATAGATGTGCTTGATTTGTTTTAACCTAGCAGAATGTGGTTAGGCTTGATTGACCGGATTCCCATTGCTTCCACCATCTTTCTTCCCCTACCTCAAGCTTGTCCAGAAAAAATAAAAAAGAAAACAAATAAATGGTGAATATTTGTAGTTTCTACGTTTTAGGACAATTCTAAGGGCGTGTTCGGTTGAGATTAAAATCGGATTAAAATTGAAAACTAGCCATTATTGTTGACTTTTATTAGACGAGTGGACCCAGTAACGTCTATATTTTCAATTAAAATTGAATTTTTAGCTGTACCAAACAAACTCTAAATATTTTACTCCTTTTCCATTTCTCTTGAAGCAACGAGCTTGCATGCCCTATTTGTAAACATTTAAGTAACAACAGGATTGACCCATCAAACATGCTAAAAAAATTTCACCTGTAAAAGAAGAGGCTGACTTTACATTTGCTTACTTGTTGCATTATAATCTTGATTTCGAGTTCAGAATCTTTTTATATCTCTCTCATTTCAGAATTATGAGGCAGAGGAAGAGCTATGCTGTGTATATGTCCCAACAAACCATCTATATATCGGTGACATTTTTTTGGTCAATGCCAAAGACGTTATAAGACCAAACTTGTCTGTCCGGGAAGGAATTGGTAAGAGTTCCATTTCTTACCATGATTGCGTGCTGTTTGTTAAAGAATGTACTTAATTATCTTTCCTCTGAATTTGACTTTTTACCTTTGAACAATTAAGTCTTCATTACAAATCCGCCTTCACATAATCCTGTGAGGTTGCTTAATTGGTCAGGCCTTGGGTAAGGTTTGCTCCCCAATAGTCACCAGTTCGAGTCCCCTCAGGGTCGCTGAGGTGAGTACCTGGCCGTAAACTTCAGGGCCCCGTGGGATTAGTCGAGGTGGGCGCAAGCTGGCCCGGACATCCACGGTTATAAAAAAAAAAAACCAAATCCGCCTTCACACTCTAGCCACAGATGATATCAAGATTCTTCACTGAGTACCTCTTTTTATTATTTTGTACTTATTTCCTGTATTTTGGGGTTTTTTTTTGGTGGTGTACACTGTTGTTGGGTGAGAGGGGTTATATTGAGATGCAAGTGTTACTACGTTAGTTCTAACATAAAGTATATTGTTTGAAGAGACTGAGTACAAACTTAAATGTCGTTCTTTGTGGATAAGAGACCGAGGACAAACTTAAATGTCGTTCTTTGTGGATAACTGATACTATATATAGTAGTCACTATCGACATTATCTGCCGGCTTTTGACTTTGTTCCTTGCTCGCAGAAATTGTTGTGTCGGGTGGCATGTCAATGCCCCAGATACTGTCCACCTTGGATCCAAGAACTATTCAAGTGGATAGGAGTAGATCTAACAGAAGCTGATATTGAAGACATCAGATGCAGCCGGACGGTTTTCTCTATACCTTTCTATATTGCAGACAAGATTAAGTCAGACGAATGATATGTGCACGCGATTTGCTTGTTTCAGCATGATTAGAAGTTAATCATAAATTCAAGTTTTAATTTTCAAGTGTTAGATTGTAATCACATGATATAACCATTGTCCCGCTGTACAATGTAGGTACGTAGCGGTTGTGTGGAAATATAGTTTTCTTCGTGTTTTACATATCAGAAGATATAGTTGTTTAAAGTTAAAAAGATCGTTCTTTTCACGTGTACTATTGAGTTAGAATTTAGTAACTTCTTCGCGATCCTCGTAACTCTGTTTTTGCAATTATAGTATTGGTGAATTCTTCGATCCCATCTTCAATGTGGAACGTAGTGACTGGTATTAGATGGCATCATATTATTTTTAATTTTTTTTTAAGAAAAATTTTCTGCAGTATTCTTGTTTAAATAAATATTAAAGAGCATGAAAAAAAATGAACATCGAACTAAAATCAATGCTCTGAATAAGTCAAACTTGATTTTTTGTCCACTATGGATAGGAGTTATAATTCACACTGGGTGTGGCAACATGTGTCAGCGGTGGGGTATGACGTGGTAACACCACATGTTGCCATCTTTACAGTGGGCAATTATAACTCTCCACTATGCTCAGGAGATCAAATCCGGTGGGAAATCAAATCCGCTGAATAAAATATTCATGATTGAAACAAATTAAAGTTTAGCGATTAAGGTGACGCTAAAGTTTGATATTAACCATATTTTATTTTCTTTAATTTTTTTGTTTAATAAAAAAAAAATTGAAGGCAAATGCACAAATAGCAAAAGAATTAAATACAAATTCAAGGTTGTTAGTGCAATTTATCCTTATTAAATCTACTAGAACACGTTTAAGTACTAAAAAAATCTAGATCGTCTTGTTCTTTTTATCTTATTTGTTACTCCATTTGTTTGATAATTATATTTTATCTAAACCTTCCCATTATATTATGAATGTAAGTGTTCGTTGAGACGGTTCGCTGTATTTATATACAATATTTTACCTTATTATTTATAATAATGTTATCTAGCACCGTTTTAAGTGACCACACTCAATACGTGCAATTACGTTGACTTTACATTTAAATAAATTTATCATTTAATGACATTTAATTGTCACCTAAACCAGCGGTGTTAAATAGCACCACTCTATTATTTAAGCGAAGTTATTAATTTATTTAACACTCATTTATTGAAGTTTTACTATAAATTAAAAATAGAGTAATGTTATTCATTCACATTGGGGTTACAAACACAATTTAGGTGGCGTTAATGTGACATTAAATGATAGGTAAAATTAAATAAGTTGTTTAATTACACCTTTCCTTTAACCTATCATTTAGAGCCACCTAACCTGTATTTGTAACCCTACTGGAGATGAATAACATTACTCTTAAAAAAAATGCAATCTCGAGTGTCTCATTTATCCAATTTAAATCCGAGTAATCTCAGTCTAAGTGGCGTTAATGTGACATTAAATGATAGTTTATATTTTATACATATTTATTGAAATCATGACATCTAAATATAAACTATGATAATTACATTCATTAGACAAGAAGAATGAGAAAAACACTGATACAACTCTTACTCTGATATAAATAATTATTTAATTGTTAAATAACTTAAGACATCTAAAATATGTAAAAATGTATAAACTGAAATCTGTTGTTCTGATCCGATAATTCGATAATGTGGGAAGATGTTTGAAGACAAAAGTATTTTAAGGATTTTTGTTTCCAAACTCAGACCGTGGATTTTTATTCATTTTAACTCAAATTTTAATAAATTTTAAATTTTGTTGTCGTCATCTCAGATTTTAATAGTTTTAAATAAAATTTGGATCCTCGCATTAAAATCTAATTGTTTTATTAAAGAATAATTAATGGAAGATTTGAATAAATTTTGAAGAATTTCAATCCTATAATTATACATACTTAACTAATTAAGAATTCTAGCTTGACCTCTTAAATATCCATGCCCATGAATAAAAAGTCAAAATCTGAACAAAAATAGAAGAAATTAATGTAAGTAAAAAATATAAAAACAAATAAATAGTATAATAAAATATCTGGTTTTCAAATATCTTTCTCTTGGGAGAGAAATAAAAGGTGGAATTGGATTTTCGTTTTATTTAGCATTTGAAATTGAATTTTTATTCTTGACATTTAAGAATAAAAAATTAATTAGTCCATTCAGCTTTTAAAATTCTATTAACATGTATTTCGTCACAAGTGCACTATTTATAAATGATACTCAGGGGCTGACGCAGACATTTTGAGTTAAATATAAGTCAAATTGGATATAATGAGTCAGACACATTCTATAAACACCGTTTGATAGAAGAAAATGCAAATTTAGGTTCTAATTACTTGAAAATTTAATTGGAAAGTGAAGATTTATAGTAAATGTGATAATTTGTAGAGAAATTATATACAAATTTTAAAAAATTATAAGGGTTAAAATTTTGTTAAAAGGTGAGACGAAAAAAGTAAGAGAAAGTAAGAGAAAAATTTAAATTTATTGTGATTTTGTCCTTGGTGGAGATTAAAATCAATTTTTTAATAAATTTTGATAAAAGTTAAACAATTATGAATTTCATGAAATATGTTATTAAAATTAATTGTTAACTTTGATTTAGATTAAACTTGAGATTTCAATCGATACCAAACACGAAAAAAAAAAAAAAAAAAAANTTTTAGTAAATTTTGATAAAAGTTAAATAGTTATGAATTTCATGAAATATGTTATTAAAATTAATTGTTAACTTTGATTTAGATTAAAATTTAGATTTCAATCGATACCAAACATAACTTTATAATAATAATTGTAAAAAAAATCATCAAAAGTTGGGGGTCACGTGACACCCAGAACCCACCTATGTCCGCCCATGATGATACTTGACACTATAATAAAGAAGATTTTTAATTTTAGATTGAATTGATTTTTAATTTGGTGGTATTTATTTGCTTGACTTTGTAGATTATAATATTTTTTTTAAAAAAAATCAAATTAAACTT
This sequence comes from Fraxinus floribunda, assembly GCA_903798395.1. NCBI lineage: Eukaryota > Viridiplantae > Streptophyta > Magnoliopsida > Lamiales > Oleaceae > Fraxinus > Fraxinus floribunda. The sequence goes on from CAIGRS010289065.1 coordinate 6,358, forward strand.
ATTTTAAATTTGTTGATTATTATTTGTTTGATGTTTAGATTGATAAAAAAAAATGTTATTTTAGATGACAAAGTTATAATTTTTGTAGAATTAGTTAGATTATTACCAAATCCATTAAATTGTTTAGCTAGATTTTTTTTCAATAATATATTTTTAACCCTTCGGAGATGGTTGAGTTGGTGGAATCGAATGTCACGAGTTCGAATTCCCTGTCAACACTTTCTCGATCGATCTCGTTGCAACGAGTTTGCCTAGTGCGATTTATCTTTCTTGTGTGGTTTGAATGCTACTGCACATGGAGCGAAGTTTATCTAGTGCACACTCACGAGTAGCGGCTACGGGTTCCTACAAAAAAAAAAATGGTTAATTCTTAAGAAACTCATTAAAATTTATGTTGAGATTATCCAATAAATTGAAATAATCAAACTCAAAATAGCAAAAAACTTAATAATATAAAGTTAGCACCAAAAATTATCGTCATCTTTTTGGTAAATCTTTCATTATCTACCATTTTCTCAAATGATGAAAATTATTTCATTCCCATTCATCTCGCAATAAATCTTCTACTTAATCGATACATGTGATGCCAACTTACCACTTCACCATGTCACAAAAATGTTAGAAAATAAAATAATAAAAATCTTTTAGCGTTTACAGATTGTGACATAGTAGTGAAATGCACATCTAAATTGAAGTTCCATGTTCCAATCGAGACAACTAAAGTTTATTGACTCAATTGAGATTTTACAAACAGTTCAGTGACTTATGATGAAATGAAAAAATTACGGTCGTAGTCCCAACCCTTTGACGTGGTGTGGTCATTGGCCCCAATCTTAAAAGGCGGGGGTTCTGGATTCTTAACGTATTTAAATTTGTAAATTTGGGCCTCTAAGTGATAGAAATCATCAATGCAAAAATTAAAATCGCACTTGACTTTCAATTGAGCAGGAGAGAAATATAAAGTGGTATGATGATTACTCCTTCTGTAAGTCACATAAAAAATGCGTAAATATTAACGTCAACTTCGACAATTTTGGTCATGTTGAGACCCAAATTATAGATTTTTAAATTTTAGATTTAAAATCTTTCCTTTAAAGGTTGAACATCACTGAAAAGGTTGGAAAACTCGTCCTACGTCTGAAAACAAGTTACTAGCACGAGTTGAACAACAGAACACTTGTGCGAGCTGCAATAGCTTACAAGTCACCCAGAGTGTCATATTTTTGGCCAAATTCAAGGAAAAAAATGGCTCGTCCATCATGGAACTAGTTCGTGAGGCAAGCTGAGCCGCATTTCGATGAAGCGAACTTATTCGCATAATGGGTCGAGCTGAACTTGGATTGTAGGCAAGCGAGATGCTCGAATGGCCCAATTAACACTCCCTAGGTTAAATTATCTATATTTACTGGATGCCCCGTGGAAAAATGAATAGTTTCAAATGAAAACACACTTCGAGTGGTAAATCTAGAAATACAATCTTCCTTTGTTTCTTGCTCTAAAAAATCAGAAGTATTCTCCATGGAAGCAAGCAGTTTTAAGCGATCATCACAGCGAGACGAAGAAATGGTAATTTTTCAAGTTCAAATCTTCTCTTTGCATGTCATGATGTAACCTATTTGTTGAATTATTTTTCATATTTGCCTTCTACTGCACAAAACCCTTGAGGTTAAAACCGTTCTTCACTAATCTTTTATTTTCTTTTTTCAAGGGGAAAGACGAAAAGTTAAGGATGACTGTTGATTCGCGTGAAATCTTCAATTTTGCGATTATGGGAAACTTGAAAGAAAACTCAAATTTATTTAGAAATTAGGCGTGGCTGGGTGCATGATTAGGTAAACAATGATTAAAATCTTAGACTAATGTAGAAATTTAAAAATTATTGGTAAATTGTTATGTCTTCATTTTACATAAAAAAATCCCCTAGTCTAATTCTTGGGATGATACAGAATTTGGCTGATCCCTAATGTTATCTGCACTTAATGAAGTGATATAGTGAAAGATTATATAACTATGCATAGATGCGTATGTTCAAATCCTACGGGATTCCGTTCTTGTTAGGTGTAATTACACTGAAGCGGGATCAGAAGCAAGCAGTCCAGGATAAAATACTGTTGATATATGGTTGTGGTGCCCGAATTCCATATCAGCTGTATATTAATGTTACTCCATAGAGAGTGAAAACATATTGAGATCTGCTACTTGGCCCGAGATTAAATCCCGGGTCAAACTAGGGGCGCCAAATGGCATCCCCCCCTATTGGAGGGATTCCCCTCCAATAGGGGGGCGCCATTGGTTTGACCCGGGATTTAATCCCATGCCAAGCAGCATTATTGAAACAATTCATATTGCAATCCTAGATGGAGTTACATGCTATTTTTTTAGTGTTCAGAAAAAAGTCAGAATCTAATATAAGAAGCAATTAGTTCTATCATAATTGAATTGAACCCATCGGCCTCTGGTTAAGGAAAACGTGTGCAAGCATCTAAAACATGCATGTTACCTACTTTGTTTTCGGTCCCTTTTTTATTCTTGAAGCGCGAAGGGAATAAAATTTTAACCATATCAAGGTATTGATGATTATATTTATTTTGTTTATGAACGTTCCGTTGAACTTTTCAGCCATTAACTTTTATGTACAACGTCTTGAGTAGTTTATGAAATGCAGATACCTTGAGGTGCTTATGCTCATTGTTTTGTGTATATAAGGTCTTGAGCACCTGAGTAGCTATACCGTTCTTGATGTTTGAAAGCTCTTTGTTTCAATTCTGAATATCTTGCAGATAAATGTATACTTAGAGGTCAATAAGAAAGTTTGTTTAAATATAAAAAGGTCAGAGACCATTAAAAATGTGAAAGCGATGTTATGTGAGAAGGAAGGTATATCCGAATGTCTGCAGGAGCTCTGTTTTAAAGGTGACCTTCTCAAGGATGCCCAGAGTCTGGTAGATTGTGGAATCGATAAAAATTCGACTGTCCAAGTTTTTGTCCATATACCTATCAATCTGTTCATCAAAATGCCGACTGCTAAGAAAACAATTACTGTTGAAGCAAAGCCTAGTGATACCATCCAGAACATCAAAACTCAGATCAGGGAGAAAGAAGGCATCTGTTCAGATCAGTACACTCTGATTTCTGCTGGAAAGCCACTTGATGATAATCAGACTGTAGAATGCCTTAACATTCGAGGTGGTTCGACCCTTCACATGTTGTTGAATCCAAAAGACATGTTGCTAATTTCTGTAAAAATGCGAACTGGAGAGATTCTGAAGTTAGAAGTTAAGCTCTTGCACACAATTTGCGACGTCAAAGCAATACTTGAGAGCATGGTTGGTTCGTCTCTTAATGATATGGTACTAACACATGCTGGAAAGCAACTGGAGGATTCAAAGACTCTCTCTTCTTTAAACATCAAAGAGGAATCAATTTTAGAAATGTTGCCTCTTTCTTTTCCAATATTTATCAAGAGCTCGTGTGGCAAAACTATAACTTTTGATGTGCATCGACATGACGTCATTAAATGTCTGAAGGGCAGGATCCTTCAAAAAATAAAAGTGCCAACTTACTTCCAGCTCATGTTTGAGGGAAAACGTCTAGAAGATGATCGAGATCTGGGTAGCTACAATATTCAGAGTGACTGCACCCTCCATTTGGTTTTCTGGCCATCAACCTTAATCCGCCGGACTAAACTATCTATTGCAGGTAGTAATATACAAGATTCTACTACCATTAATGACTTGAAGAAGAAAATTCAGCTAGTGATGGACAGGCCTGTGAGAGAACTAATCGTGGATGGCAAGGCATTAGAAAGTCAGCTAACCATTGGTGATTATGGTATTAAAATGAACACAGTTATTGATGTGGCTTTAGAAGTGGCTTTAGAAGTGCGATGAGCGAATTGTAGCATCTCTATTGTAGCCGAGTATTCATGTATTCTGGGTGCAACTACTATGAAAATTTCTATACTAAAGGCATTAGCGAGGCTAAATAGTAAATACTGATATGTTTGCAGCTTACTGCATTGATAGCTTGATGACTCTTTGTTACCCTTTTAATATTTCTCTCTTTATTGTCAGCCTGTTTATTACTATTATTCTATGCACTTTATCTACTTTGTTCCCTGCAGGAACTGTCAAGAAAATATGCTGAGTTTTGTTGTGTACTTTATTGATGAATAGTCATTTGGCTTTCTTCTCTAATGGCCAAAACCCCTTGGAACACCTAAAACTCTAGCCAAGTTTAGATAACATTTTGATTTAAAAGAGGTTGACTATCGCCCTGAAGGTCAGGGAGAATCCTGTGTGTGGGAGGCGAGCTCTACTTTGCTTGTCAATCGAAGTGTCAAGGGGATCTTTTCATACATGAACGCGTATAAAATGTGTTCAGTAAGTGTCCGTGTGTCATTGTTATAACGTTTTTTCAACGTGTTCAACCTCCATTTTCAAATTTTTTTAATATCTTCAGTTTTTGTGTTTTTGGTTCGAGTTCTTTAATTCGTGCATCAATTTGTGTTTAGTGTTTCTGTCTCCAACCCTCACTTTTGCCAATGGAGACCAGAACCATTCGTGTTCAGATAATTTGAAGATGTGAAGATGTAAAGATGTGGCAAGTGTTTGTCAAAAAGAAACAATAGATAGGACAGAAACTGTATTTCCCAAGCACAGAATCTTTTCATTCAGAAAAAATCTGCAAAAAGCAAAAGATGCAATATGCCATACACGAGAGGACCTCAAGGATGTTCGCCATCAATAAGAGACATCATTTAAAATCTTCTCATGACAACTCGCATTAAATTGAAGTTAAAAATGAGAGTGAAAAATAAAAACTGCACATTTCATTTTGCAACTAAACACCTGGATGTGAATTTCAGAGCAGAGTGAAAAATAAGAGCTGCACTATCAGTTCTACAACTGGATCGGCAGTGACCAAGGTATCACCGAGAAGCTAAACCTACTCTCCAACTGTCGTTGGCGCAGCAATCTGAAAGAATACGATTCCAATTTTCCAACTGAATCAATAGTGATGGCAGTAATCAGTGAGAAGCTAAACTACTCTCCTGTTTTTCAATGTTGCAGCCATCTGGAAGAATTGTACCGCCAACTCTGGTCGGAGGCCAATATCGAAACACCGATCTCCCTATTATATTCTTTGAAGGAAGGGGACCCCTAATCAAAGGACAGATTTCATATATAAGAAAGTGTAAATCATCTTCAGGTGATATCTCAAATTTTTTTGAACTGTCAAGAAATATTACCAGACATGCGAGTCATAGCTGTTATTTCGATTATCACCCATCACAAAAACAGAGTTCTCAGGTACACGCTGTACCAAAATACAAAGACAGATGTCATGGATTTACGAACAATTCCATTTTTCAATCTAGTTATGGTGGTCGGAGTACCATGCAAGACTTCAACTCAGGTATTTTGAGGTCATAGGATTCAATCATTGATTGCCATTAATAGATTATAGACCATCTCGGCTTTTTATCCTGATCTTAACACTCACATGAGGGGAAAAAATGAGCTCAATGAAGTGTACAATAATCTGAACTTACAATTTGATTCATTTCATACTTGGGTACTTCAAGAATGTAATCTTCATTCCTGACAATCCCGTTTACAATCAGTTTTCCATCATGAACCTGAACTAACACAAGAACGACAGGTATTACATATCTAATTGCAAAAGATTCTTATAGATAGCTAGGAGACGATGCATAAATTACAAATGAAAAAAAGAAAATCAAAGCCAAGAACTTGGAGCATGAATCAGTAGACCTGTAAGAATATTTTTGCATTCGTGATTCGAAGAACAGAAATAGATTGAAGAGATTAGCTTCTGCTGTAATATTACAGGTGATGATACTAGGGAGAGAATTTCTCATATTATTGTGGCAGACCAAGTGCAGGATAAATTCCCTTCAAGGCAAATATAATACCTTGTGGATTAATTTTATTACTGAAGTTCTCTTAACGATGTATGTAGGTTTAAGAAAAATGACACAAGGGTGTTGATGGACATCTGAATGGGATTACGCATTAAATAGAATTGATAGGTTCTGCATGAAGAGGGATGGTACAGTAAAACCTGTTTAGGATGATGAAACCAATTCATAAATGTTACCAAAAAGATGAAAAAGCACGTGATACGTGCCAGCCATGCAAGTAATAAGTAATGCCAAGATTCAAACGTGCTGGAAGTGGAAATACGAAGACTTGGTCTTGGTCAAGCATTTTTCCAAGTCTGTTCATTTGTTCCCATTTGTCAGTGAATAACTCCAAGTCGTTATGTCTTGTTGATCATTTTTCCTAATCTGTAGCATTATTGTTATCACTTTGAAGGCTATAAATATTAAATAGACTGAACGCATTCAATAAATGGCAGGAATTATTTGTTAAAGTATATCTCCTTTATTCTTCTACTGCTTCCAATTCCATTCTTCTCTTTAATTCAAATTAATTCTTATCAGCACGTATATCTATTTTATGATAGGGTAGAAAATTTTAGGTATCTAAGCAAATGGAGATTCTTTGTTTGTTGCCAATGCACTTTTTTGTTTACTTTTTCTCATTTTCGTCAATGTCTAGAGAATTGGGTGATACAAATTACTAATCCTGTTGTCCAGTTTCTTTCTTGATCAATCAGGTAACAAGAGCGGTGTATATTACTCAAAGTTCATTATATACCAATAATTGTATCCAGCACCAGCCACTTAAGAAATCACGCAAAATCATAATACCGTAACTCATCAAACCTATAAGATAGTCCTTTTCCTATAGTATATTTAATTATAGAGGGACAAGCTTATGGTCGATACACAGACATACAAATGGATCCATGATGACCATTTTATCGAATAGAGCACAAATAGGAGGGAAAAAGGTCTTAAAATCTGACCTCCACAATATCACCTTCTTTTGCAACAATCCGTTTAATAAATACATCTTCATCTGTGTATCCAACTTCCTGAAGAACTGGTGGGCTTTTGAAGATCACAATATCATTGGGACAGGGCTTCCTGAAATAATAGGAGACCTGTAAATTTGAAATTAACATCAGCTTCAGCAAAAAACGATTGACTCAGTTACCAAAGCTTTTGGTGAATTATGGACTTTATAGTAGTTCAAATAGTAAATTCTAAACAAGGGGAGCACATCAAGATACATTTTCAGAAGTAAGAGTTCAAGCATTTAGCATCATACTAATTGCAGCAAAGAACTGAGATATTATGCATAGTTTATCATAATATAATGACGAAATAGTTTATAGATTTAAAAATAACAGCTAAACCAGTTCTAGGTCATGAAACTTGGAGCAGTGCATAACTTTTCAGAACTAATTGAAACTGTGTATTATTGTAAGTTTTTACGTGTTTCTTCCGTTTTCCAATTTTTTAGACTGGAATTGTGTGGCTAAAATTGAATCAGTGAATCGGTTAACATTAACATTACCAAACATTATATGAATTATCTCCACAGTGAACCAGTTAACATTATAACAGTTATTTCTTAAGTGTAATTAACCCTGAGGGGTTGCTCAATTGGTCAGACTTTGGGTTTGCTCCCCAATGGTCACCCGTTCGACTCCCCTCGGGCAGGTGAGTACCGGCCGTAAACTTCACGCCCGTGGAATTAGTTGAGATGTGCGCAAGCTGGCGAACATCCACGATTATCAAAAAAAATTTCTTACATGTAATTATCTCCAAATAATATATGAATTATTTTACATGTAATTTCTTCTTACATTCTAGATAAGCCTTCTCCACAGTGAATCAGTTAACATTACCTATATGAATTATCTCCAAGATCATATTTTCAACTCCAAGATGGAAGAATAATACCTTAATATATCAAAACTTGCCCTAACATTTAGCAGTCAAGTTCCAAACTTTATCACCAAAATAAGAAAACAATTACCTTTTCAGCTACAATCCTATCTCCAACATCAAATGTGGGATACATAGACAGCGAAGGAATATATCTAGGCTCAGCTACAAAAGACCTAAAGGCAAGTGATATGGCCAATGCTGCGAAAACTGTCTTGGCGTCATCGGAAGTGAAATTCAGCCATTCTGGCAATAATCCACTACTCTTCTCCACATTGTCATCATCTCCGTCACCACCATCGCCGCCGCTGCCGCCATCTCCTTCCTCCGGGTCCAAAACTGCCTTTACGGTCTCTTTATTGGAGTCTTCTAATCTATCAGAACGAAAGGTCTGAAAGTGAGCATTTTTACTTTCTGAGTGGTTGAAAGACAGGAACTTTGGGCCCTTGAAGAAAGATTTGAAATGGGTGTGGCTGAATTGGAGGGTCTTTGGTGAAAGATTGAAATTATTGGTGGGAGTGAAGCAGTGAACACGGGGGAAATTAGGGTTCTTCAGAGAAGGGAATGGAGGGAGGAGCCCCTGAGTCATCATCTGGTTGAAATGGAAAAGGCAGTTGAATTGCACGGTGGACCTCCCTACAGTACCCCGCGAAAACAGTGTGTGTGGTAGTGGTGCCGGTGGGAGTAATGGGCAGTGGGTGTTCTGCTTAAACTGTTAAAATAGACCATGTTTGGTTGTGCTTTTAAGCTGGTTAAACCTGCTTATAAACACCTTCATTATATGAAAGTTTTTTAATAAATCAAATATGTCATCGAGGGAGGATTATAGTCCGTCTGGGATGGCTTTTGAAAAGCTAAAAATAAACTTTTGAAACTCAAAAATTATCTTTAGACGTGTTAGCTAATTTTATAGAAGTGTTTTCTTATTCATTAGAAAAGCGTTGAGAGGAAGTGGATCCAATATAACTTCTTTTAAAAGTACTTTTAGAAATTAAAAGTTCTTTTAAAAATTAATTTTTAAAAAAAAATAAAGGTAGATTCCTCCAAAAAAAAAGCTTTTCTACTGAAAGTAAAAATAAAATAAAAGCAAAAGTTATGCCAAAGCAGATATATATATATATATATATATAATGTGAAAAATTGTACTTTTTGAAATATCTTTACTCTTCTCATGAAGTGTCATTCTTTTGTGATTTTTGGCCGACCAACTAGAAGCAGAGAAATGTGTGTTTCTTGATCCTTGGACATGGACAAGTAGCTATGAGAGAAATGATTTAGAGATCGAAGGATTATATAATTGTCCATACTCAAGAAAAGATTTGGTGCTAATAGAGTTCTATTGTATGATAAGACCATCACTAATTGAAGTACAATAATTAACCAGTCTTCAAAAGTGCGAAATTTCATATTCTCAACATTCGTATAGAAAGAATCACAATGATATATCATTATCGTGCTTACATGTTGACTATTTGAAAGAAATTAGCCTACTACAACTTAAAACAAAATGGGACATTAGAACTCGACTCATTTACCAAACCATAACCATTTAGGACATGTTTGGCTTGCTGTTTCTAGAAACAATTTGTACAGTATACTCCACAAAACAAGCCATTAATATAAAAATACAACTGGATATAGCAGTTGCTGGAAAACAACGTGAAGAAGTCAAAAGTAGTACAGAAGAAGTCAAGTATGAAGGTTATTCACTAATCTAAGTTAACAAAAACAAATTCACACACAGATTGCAGGACTCTGCCCTTGTTTGACAATAAGTATTTCCGAACTCTGTTTTTTTTTACATACTCATTTTCAACCACTCATTCACACAATAAAATATTTTGCACGTAAACTCAATTTTTTTTCCTAATTTCTAACCATACATTCTCTTAAAAAATACTATTCAAAACATTGTTTTTCACAAACGGAGCTAACACAACATATTCCAATCCAGCTGTCAAAAGCCAATCAAAGCCCCAAATGGATAATCACCGGCAAAAATTTGGCACATATTTGATACACGGTAATAGACAAGACTAAACAGTATAACGAACAAAATTTGTAACATCTTTCTTTTTTTATGGCATCCCTACCAAACGTATTATGCACAAGCCTGAACAATAACCAAGGTTAACGATGAAGATTGCATAAAATACTTAAAATTTGTAATAATAAGCTATAGTAAATACAATAGGGTGGAAGAAACATAATTTGTAAAAGAAGAATTGAGAGGAAAAAAAAACACGTATGCAACTAACTAGCGAAACATATCACTAATTCAATTGCTTGCTGTCAAGTACCATCACTGAAACCGTTACTATCATTTTTCATCCTTCTCTTCTCCATTTCTCTAGTTTGTTGGCCTTCGCTACTTGAGCTAGATGGATTTAAGCCATATTCACTGGTTGGATTGCTGTAGTGACCCGTACTGCCATACTCCTGACTTGCCAATGCCAATTTCCTGAAATTTTTCATGTCCTCATTGTATTGCATGGTATCGTAGTCAGAACTTCCATGAGAACTGTACATCGAGCTTTGTCCAGGCCTAATTCCCTCATTGAGATCAGACAGAGATACATTTCCTTCTAAGGCCCTGACAACCTGCTTAGATATGCGTTTTAGGTGACAATTAGAACATAACTATGGCACAACTAAGTTCAAGTACTGCTGGAAGCAATGCTCAATCAGTTGGATTATTTCATAGCATTGTTGATCTTAAGGTCTCTGCTAAAACACATGTAGCACGTCTTTTGCGAGGAGTGGGTAGGCCTCGACAATGTTAAGAAAGAACAAGAAGCTAGTCGTGTTTATTATATGGTTGAGCGCTGCATATGAAACACCTACTTAAGGATTGGAATGTTAATCTTGGATTCAATTTGCACCCATATAGACAGCATTTGTTAAGATAGATATCTACTATTATTAATATTTTTCTATAATGCAAGCATACAACCCTGTGGTCCACTCATTGATGATACTAGATAAATATTTAGTGTGGAGCTTGATGACTGCAAAAGGAAGGCAATCAAAGTACCTGGCTCATTCTTGGTCGGCGCCTTGCCGAATGACGGACACAAGCAGCAGCACAAGCAACCATGCGAGCCATTTCATTAGGGTGGTAGTCCTTTTGCAATCGTGGGTCAACAAGGGCATCAAACTTTTCATCTTCCAAAGCCTGCGTGAGCAAGGGCCTTGCCTATCACAATAATAGTTTCGAGTTAATGTCTTGCGTCAGATGCTCAACTCCCCAACTCTTAACAGAAAGGATAGGAAAAAACCAATGGTTTGGGAACTATGGTTTTTTCGAGTAACTCACCCAGTCTACCAAGCTATCATCCATGAAAGATTGATTACTGTCAACAGGTCGACGTCCAGTAATCAATTCCAGAAGCATGACCCCAAAGGAGAACACATCTGATTTATCAGTAAGTTTTCCGGAGGAAGCATATTCTGGTGCCATATAACTAGGAATAATGAAATGTCAGTATATCGTAATACTAAAGCTTGATTCTGAATAGGAAGAAATGTCTCAGTTGTAAAACATGAAACTATAACTAGAATCCAGCAGCTTTACATATTTATGTACAAAATTGGACCCAAATTCCAACTTCTCTTTATACGTGGAGTGGAAAACAAAATTTAGTTTACTATGCAGCTTGGTATAGAAATTTATCCCAAGGTGTATTAGAACACATCTTTAAGAAACAAAAGTTCAAAACCTGACCAATTAAAAGTGTTGGAAAATAAATAGAAAGGAAGCGCAGTGCAAACAAAAGTAGCAGTGATCATGATCCCCAACCAGGGCAGAGAGGGAAGAGGTTAAATGAAAATTAATTCAGCATTCTTGACAAATAATCACCTCAAACATCACAATAAGCAACAGTTAACACAAAAGAATTAGTTTTACCCAAAAGTTCCCATCACTCGAGTGGAGACATGAGTATTAACATCAGAAGTAATCTTAGCAAGACCAAAATCGGCAACCTGAGACAATTAATGATGCTCATCAATAAGCATAATAAAATAGATAAATGTATCAATCTCCTCTACATCAATTATTTGCATGTTCAAGTTAAGTTGAATTGCTAATTTCACTGTAGTCAGGGAAAATCTAAATAGACCTATTTTATGAGGAAATAGAGTTTCTAAATCCTACTGCTCATTTTCGACTGAGCTATGAGTCGCTGCCTAACTGAGAATGACAAAAGAGAACTAAAGGGCAGCCATTTGTAAGGATCGTAATTCTCCAACCATGACTATAAAAGACAGTACCTTTGCTTCAAAGTTGAAATCTAGAAGAATATTAGCTGCCTTGATATCCCGATGAATAATCTTTGGATAACCTAAGTGCAGAAAACACCCCAATCAGAATCAAATATATTGAAGGGCACCAAATATAAATGTTTCCCAGTTTTATATAAACACATGCCCACCAATTATACTTACAATCCTCATGTAGATATGCCAATCCTTTTGCAGTCCCCAACGAAATTTTCAATCTTGTTGACCAGTCCATAGTAGGTCTTCCCTTTCCTGAAATGCATTAAACTACTAGTTATCAGATGGGACGACACTCTCTACTGATAAATTTGAGGTATATACCATATACAGATCATTTAAGAGTAAATGGTGGTAAAATTCTGAATTTCAATGGTGTGACAGGAACATAAATAAAGTATAAAAAGGGTCCCAGCAAAATGAGGCGAAATGAGAACTTAGCTACATTTGACAGGTTTGACAAGAGATAAGAAGTAGAAAAGAAACAAGTACAAGTCTCTTTTTCAATACAAAAAAAAAATTAAAAAATCAATAAATGTGGTTGCATAAACTTAATATGCAAGATAATTCAGATAAGCAGTAACAAGAATAAAATCCCCTTTGAATTACTATGATTCAATAGAAAAATCAATAATGTGTATCAGTGGATACATACCATGCAAGTGAAATTCCAAGGTGTTATTTGGAACAAACTCATAAACAAGCAGTCTCTGAGTCCCGGTGATGCAGTATCCGACTAATGAAACGAGATGTTTGTGATGCACTCTGCTTATGATCTCAACCTCAGCCTGAAATTCACGCTCCCCTTGTCCACTTCCAGCTTTTAGCTGCTTAACTGCGACCTCTTTCCCATTCTGCAGAACCCCCCTATGCACATAACCAAAACCACCTTGTCCAAGAAGATTCGAATTCGAGAAGCCCTCTGTTGCTCTTGCCAACTCTTCATATGTAAATGTGCTTTGCGAGAACCCAAAGGCCATGCCAGGTGATGGTGGTGGAAGTGGATTTTCAGGTCCAGAATAACCAGAACCAGAACCTCCACTACTGTTGTTGTAAGAAGGAGGAGGCCTTTCAAGTGAAGGGGCTTGTACTGGTGAGAGCGGAGGTCGTGAAGTACCAGTGGGTGGTTGAGAAGGTTTCGGTGGTACAGTGAAAACATGATTAACTGGTGGCGGAGCATTATTCTGCCAATGGTATCCTGGGCCGCCATATGGATCAGCTGGCAAACACCAAAAAAATCCCAAAAATAAGTACCCAGACTCCGGTTTGTTAAAGGTATGGAGATCAGCCATGGACATTGACAAAAAGGGTCATTGAAAGTTTGAAAAATCCAGGGTTCATTAAAAGTAAGCTTCTTCAGCATTATTGGCATTTGCAGATTATTTTCATATTTTCACACTTCTAGCAATATTTCTTATTCAATCTTCATGTCTCAGTTCTGCATCTTCTTCATTTTAAAGTTTCTCCCCTCACCACAGAGATTTCTATAGAAAATGACATCTAGTAACAATATGCTTACACATGGATACATGAAAGGTAAGCATATGTATGTGGGAAAAGTTCATCCCTAATCATACTTTTTTCTTAAACCAGACTCCATTGTACACCCGATAAACCAACAACTCCCGAAGATCAATTTCTTAATTGATAATATTCCCAGAATGTATCCTTGAAAATAGATTAAATTTGCATACAAAACGATTGCATCCATATCTATATATGAAAACGCAAGAGAACCAATAGTTCATCAACTATAAACACAGTTCAAAAGATCAAATGAATTAAACAAACAATATACATTCCCATGAAAGGAATATAAAGCAATCAGTTCTGATAAATCATCAACTAAACTCAAAATCAAGATTTTAAAGCAATATATGTTAAGGACAAATCTAGTCTTAGACTTTAAGATTGAACTTGAGTCTCGACTGTATAAAAAATCAAATCTTTTCAACTGAAAATTTGAATAATTCTCACCTTTAGGCTCAGGTGGTGGAGGTGGTGGATAGTAATGCGTTCTTCTCTTCTTTCTCTTGCAACATATAAAAAGTATAGTCAGAATTACAAGTATAATAACACCCCCTATGGCTATGCCCACTACCGTTCCCGTTGATATCCCATTTGAATTGTCATTCGATGATGATGTTGATGGCGGAGGTCTGGCTGTACCCGTCTGTTCCGGCGGTGGGTTCCTACCAGAGGGAACGGGAGGTGAATTCCTGCCGGAAGGTGGTGAAGGAGGTGTGGGCGTAGAACCAGACGGCGGGGACGGAATTGGTGTGGTGGAGGATGGTGGTGATGGTGGGGAGGTTGACGGAGGCGGGTTTGAAGGAGGAGGTTGTGGCGGTGAAGGCGAGGACGGCGGCGGCGGAGAGGAGGCTGGTGGTGTTGGACTTGCAGGTGGAGGAGAAGTTGTTGTTGTAGGTGGTGGGGTTGAAGCTGCAGGTGGTGGTGAGGCATTGCTTGTTGGAGGCGCTGGTTGTGACGTAGGTGGTGGCGCTGATCCCGGCGGTGGCGACGACATTTTTATGTATAAATAATATGTGCGCTTACTTTGTGTGTAATATATGCTTTGCAGTGTGTGGGGTCACATGGGTGGAGAATTATGCGGGTGCGGCACAGTAGGGTAAAGAGGGACCCACGCGCTGGCCCGAGATTTGCTCCGTCTTTTGCTCTTCTGGATAATTAGCTGTCTCTTTTCAGGGTCAATTGCAACTCTCATGCCTAACCTTTGCCCAAAGTTGCAATTTTATCCCCAACTTTTTTTTTTGGTCGTCAACTTTGATAAATTAGCAAATTTGGTCAATTTTGATAGTTTACATCCAGAAAGCTGTTAAATTTGTGCAAAATGACGATCTTGTTCTCTAACTTAAATTAAATCAAAATAAATAACAAAAAAGACAGAATAAAAGAAAAAAGTACATTAAAAAAAAGTATTCATCTACCTTATCATAATCCGTACCTACAATCGACACAAATTAGGGGATTTTCCCATGAGTTTCACCTAGGCAAATCTCCCAAGGGGTTTCTTCTCCCCCTTTTCATCGAGGGGAGGCATAAGCCAAGGGATTTCGTCACCACTAGTAGCAATAAAACTCGGAAAATCCCTCATTTTTTTTTACTCCACTGATGATAATGAGAGAAAAAAGTGAAAGTGAAACTTAGAGAAAAAACTCTTTGATTTCTATCGAGTATGAATGAGGATGGGGCAAGTGGAAGGTGTGTGGTGGGGGTAGGGTATGCAAAACCCTTTTTTTTTCTTGTTGGTTTAATTAAGTTAGAAGGCATGATCACATTCACAAAATTTTAACATATTTTTCGATGAAAAATATCAAAAAAGACCAAATTCACTAATTTATCAAATGTTGAGGATAAAAACCAAACAAAAAAGTTAGGGACACGTTGCATCTTTGTGCAAAGACTAGAGAACAGCTTTGCAATTTACTCTTTTTAATAAGAGAAAAGATGTTTGTTTTGTTAGGTGGCGGTCCTTAGTCATGATTGGTTCACAATTAGACTAAATAAAAACACCATTATGTAATTTGATTTTGATTTTGTAAGTTATAAAATGTGTAGCTGAAAGAAATGATGCTTCGTGTACAGGTTGAACAGGCCCCTCACAAAAGGGGTACCACCTCCCACGCTAATTTTTTTTGAGCAATTTCCCAAGTACATGGGCTTTTTTTCACAGGAGCATTATCGGCCCCTCACTGTAGCGGGGCCCCCACCCCAATGTATAAAAAAAATGGCTCTCCCCCCTATGTGAGGTGCCTGGCAGAGGCCTATGAAGAGATGCCGGCAGGGGCCTTTGAAAAGGTCCATGTACTTGTAGCACCTCTTTATTTTTTTTAAAATATATGTGTACAACCCCTGCGAAGCATTATTAAAAAAAGAAAAAAAAAAAAGGATAGTAGTATGTGAAAAAGTTTTATCAAACATGTTCCAAGTATTGTGTGAAGCTTTAAAATTATTTTTAGAGGGTTTATAATTTATTTTTACTTTGTCGAGCTTAAATCTTATTAAGTAATTTATTGGTAATTCAAATTAAACTAGATTAGGACACGATCAATTTTACTAATGTATTTGGTGGTGGTTGAAATTAGTCTTATGCCAACTTCTTCGGATGGGAAAGACCTGTCATGTTTCTTTGGTGTTCTTTCTCCTCTTCTTCCTTTGATGTTATGTGCATGGGTGGAATGAAGCCAAACCAGGACCATGGGCCTTATGTCGGGGCAGGGCCCGACCCAATCAGCCCCTCGATTAATACTACGATTTGGAGTCCATTCTTGATCAACGGATGACCTCTTGAACATAGCAAGTGGTTGGTCAAGCTGCCCTAACTTGATCCATTACCCTGAGGAATGACATCCAAAGAAAGCATGGTGTTGATTTTAACTTCACACTGTCGAAGTCGTATCGACTAAGTGACGTTGGTTTTCACTTCAACATTTAGCCCCCGTTCGACATCCTTTACTTCAAAACCCTTTTTTCAACTACACATTCATACTAGAAAATATTCTGCACTTAAACTCAATGCTTTTCTCTGTTTTTTAACCACACATTCTTCAAAAAAATCACTTATTTGATAAGAATTTTATATTCTATTTAAGAATATGGGAGGGGATGAATGTTCTGTAAAACATTTTTTTTTCCTCACATTCTATCTCAAGCACATTCTGTAGTTTATTACTTTATTACAACCGTGCTACAATACCAGAAAAAATCAACAGAAGGACTGATCGCCCTCACAATAGGGGGTGGGGTCCACTTTTTTGGCAATTTTTTATTCGTGTGGGGTCGGCTCATGTGAGGATAGGTCAGCGCCTCTGTCAATTTTTTTTCTGGCAGGGAAGCTTTATTCACTTTATATAGTGCTCGTCCAAACTTGGTACCGATTTGAGCTTTGCATTATTACGAGGGCTTGGATGTTATTTTTGTACTTTTTCACTTGAACTCTATTGGGTTGGGTTGCGAAACAAACATTGGATATTTGGATCAGCTATTAGCCCATATGACAGTTCACTTCATGGCATATGACCTAACTGGAGATACTACTGTTGACTTGTTTGGTTCTCCCAGTCATTTGGTTTGAATCATTTGTGGCCATTGATATAATGAAGGGCTAGGATTAAATCATTGACTTTTAAATTCAAATGGATTTCTTCCTTGATACACCACCCATTTTGCATTTTCCCAGGCACGTCACATTAAAAAGGTTGGACTAGACTTTTGCAAAAAAGGACACACTTCTTCTAAAACTCTCTCTCTCTTGGAGCTCTCTGAAAACCGNACTTTTAAATTCAAATGGATTTCTTCCTTGATACACCACCCATTTTGCATTTTCCCAGGCACGTCACATTAAAAAGGTTGGACTAGACTTTTGCAAAAAAGGACACACTTCTTCTAAAACTCTCTCTCTCTTGGAGCTCTCTGAAAACCGTTTTTCCTCCTCTTCTTCATTTTGGGTACTCCATAAAATCAACCTTGGAGCCAAGTTTTGTTGGAACAAACTCTTGAATACTTAGGCTTGGAAGAGTGGCTAAGTTGGGTGGCATTTTTCGGTGGCTTAGTGGTGATTTAGGACGAGTTCTTGGCTGATTTGGGAAGATCACGTGATCGATGATCCAAGCCAAGGAAGAGGGGTTCTGAACCGGTTCTCTACTCTCTATGGATGGCAATTTGCAAGGATTGGAGGGCTGTTCCTGAGCCTA
>CAIGRS010289089.1:0-17018 GCA_903798395.1 Fraxinus floribunda
ATGTATAATATAGAGATTTTCAGGTTTTGGGAGGTTCTTCATATGTATTATGCTCTTTATTTTTTGTAGGAGTCGAAAATTGGTTAAAAATCACGTCCAAATTTGTTTTCAAAAGAGTTCCAATCGAACAAGGAAAGCTGCCTTCGCGCGTGGGGATTTTTTGTCTCTGCACAATAGTCAGTATTTTGGCTATAACTTTCTTTACAAGAATCCAATTAAGCTGATTCAGGATGCATTGAAAAGCTAATTTAAATAGATACAATTCTTTGTGAAATAAGAATTTCCAAATTCGGACGTTTAGAGTGCCAAATTTTGGTTTCAATCTTCGACTAAAAATTTGAAATATATCTTGTACAGTTGAAAATTGATTTTGATCATATTTCATTCCTTTTTGAGTTCTAATTCAATCCAATTGTCTCCTAGCAATCTTCAAAGTATGATCTTGTGGTCCTTTTCAAATATTTGATGTTTACACTTTGATCCCCAAACTTTAGATGTCCTTCGTTTTCGCACATTTTTCGTTCAACCTAACAAACATAATTAACACAAAATTAAATTATAATTCATCTAAATGACTTACATACTCAAATTTAATGATCTAGATAAGTGTACAAATACACTTATCACTCACAATGCTTAATATGCAAATAATAATTTCAAATAATGGTAGGGTCCATCACAAGATACCTAGCACAACATCAATATTTAGTCTTTAGACAGAAATATTGACTTGTAAGTGGTACTATTGTTGTAGTAATCAAACATTGACAATAAAAACATATGTCAATCAATAAACCTATCTTTGGACCGATTTACATGTTTATCACCACAAGTGTATTTGCAGTTCAGCCAAATATTGATATTCCTTTAGACCAATCAAATATTCGCATAAATAGCACACACAAACACCTTTTGATATTCTAAGTTAATTAATTTCCACAAGAGAGATTGCTTTGGCAACATATTGTTTCAAATAAACACCTTTTAATATTTAAGTTAATTAATTTTCACGAGAGATGTTGATTTGACAACACGCTGCTTCAATTAATGCACTTTCAAATATTATACATCTCAAAAGAGTCATTTGCACTAAAATTTGAAAAGAAAATCACCTAATTTGCATATTTGATTTATTTGTGAAACTTTAGGTAACTTAAGAGTTAATAATTCAGAACTTTAGGGATAAAAAAATAATTATCCAGAACTTTAGGGGTCAATAATTAATTATCTAAAACTTTATGAGTCCAAAATTAATTATACGAAACTTCAGGGATCCAAAAATTAATTATTCAAAACTTTAGGGGTCAATTTAAACCAATTATGAACTTTTAGGGGCTTAATTACAAAATTCAGAAATTTAATGGCACAAATTAATTAATTTTCAAACTTTAGGGGGTTGAAACTTAAAAAACTTAACTCTAATATGAAATTGCAACCAAGGACCTTAAATCTTCAAATTTAAAACCCAAGCTCTCACCCCGAAAACATCAAAAATCTATAAACCTTAATTTTTTTTGTTTTAAAGACCCAGGCGTCGCCCCCAAACCCCGCAGCAGTGCTCACCGAAAATAATGAAATTTTAAAAAAGATAAATCTGGATTGCTAAACTGGAAAATAATGAAATTATCACAAGAACGAAATTAAAACTTCGATTCTCAATGATTCAACATGAATTGGCTCTGATGCCATTTGTTGGGAAAAATTCTTTACCGTCATAACGATAGTTCATATTGGATCATCAAGAATATATAAATCGAAATGGAACCGTATCTGAATCAGACTTGGTTTTCGCAATGGATGAATCATGCGATTTTAGTCTTCCAGATCATCACGTAGTTCTTTATTTCTCTTTGATAATGGGAGTTAGAACAAAATGAACAATTCACACGTGATCCGATGACCATAACTGTATATATATACTAACGTCTTATTAGCCTAATTCGGTCCATCATGAAATTAGGAGCATACCTGATCTCTATACATAAAGACCCACACTTTAATTGGATGCTTCAAAGCCCAAATATCGAAACCTTATTAAATCACTTTAAACGGACTTAACCAAAAGTGGAAATTACATAAAACTAGTGTTTTCAAGATTCAGTTTAAAATTTCAGATATCAAGTTTCACTTTTCAAAAATCAAATATTTCATTTTTATACAAACTGTAATTATACAATCCTTTCCATCTTCATCTTTCTCTCTACCTTCCCTACCCCTAACCCTAACCCTAACTGTTTCGATGCCACACCCCCGCATTCGACATTGGAACCCCTTCATTTCACTGCACGATGAAGCCGA
Source organism: Fraxinus floribunda (assembly GCA_903798395.1). Taxonomy (NCBI): domain Eukaryota; kingdom Viridiplantae; phylum Streptophyta; class Magnoliopsida; order Lamiales; family Oleaceae; genus Fraxinus; species Fraxinus floribunda. The sequence goes on from CAIGRS010289089.1 coordinate 2,299, forward strand.
TGTAGAAGCGGCGCTGTGCGTACGAGCGATGACAATGAGGCTGCTACGAACTCGCAGCAGCGTTGCCCGACGGTGCACTCGTCACCGCCATAGAAAATAATCACCATTTATATTGTCGTAGTGTAGCCACTCGTAGGACGGTCGCGTGTAGCAAAGGGTTGCTCGCACATAACCACTGTTGAGGCTCCATCAGAATCTCGCTTATTCAGATCTTATGCTCAAACCAGAAAACATGAGCCGGCAGTGGTAGAGGAAGATTGGTGGTTTTCTTTTTTTTTCTTTTTTTATGTTTTTTAGGTTTTGTTTGCAAATGGTTGTGTTTTAGTAGTACTTGTTGTGGTGGGGTAGTGGTGTTGGTGGTTGGATGATAGTCATGCAAGTGGTTGTTGGTGGAGATGTAGTGATGGTGGCTGTAGCTGTGATGACGATGGTTGTGGTGATGGCGTTAGTGGTGTGTTTATGTTGGTGGTGGAGGTAGGTGGTGGTGGTGGTGGTGGTATTGTTGTGTTGTTGGTGGGGGTGGTGTGATAGTGTTTGTGACCAATTATTGGGTTAATTTGTGACCAAGTATTGGTGGTGGATCGGGATCAAGATTCGGGAAGTTTGGTGTATGTGACCAACTATTTGGTTTATTGTGACTAGTCATTAAACTGTGACCTTAAAATTCGATAATCTGAAACTAAAAAATAATTTGTGACCAACAAATTTGAAAATATGTGACCGATAGATAAACTGTGACCTATAATTTTTTTGATATGTGACCAATGAAATAAATTGTGACGTATAAAAATTTTGATTTGTGAGCATGAAATAATTTGTGACCAATTAATTTAATAATATGTGATCAATAAATAAGTTGTGACATATAATTATGTACGTGTGACCATTAATTGTATAATTGTGAATTTATTATATTTAAATAATAATTATTTTTAATTAATTAACTAAATACTTGAGTTTTGCATTTTTTAAACTTAGTGCCTGACTTGTGAACTCTTCCCTAACCAAAATTGATAGCTTTTAATTTAATAGACAATATTTCACATATAAACTCACATATTTGATTTAAATCCTTACATCTCCATGTTCAGGTTCTTTATACAAACTATTGTCATTGGAAAAAGCCCTCTAGAAAATATGGCGGGTTGCTAACAATATCTACCACCATTTTCACGGCATGATTATAAAAGTAGTTTCATTTATTCGTTCTAGTGCCATAAATGGAAGAGAATTTTCATTGCACATTGTGTTATGTCGAATTTAAAGTGTATGTATAATTCCAATTTTAAAAATCAAGCGTAATATATATTACACATCAAACTTATTTTCTTTGTAACATCTTAGATTTCACAACATAATCACACCGACGTGACGAACTACGTTCGTGCATTTATTCACATTCAAAAGTCTCAATATCGAAAACAGAAAGCTACATTGAACATATCATGACAGGAGAAAATAAACATCGACTAAACAAGGCCAAGCATTTTTCTACTACAGGAGATTAAAATTTATACATACGCATTTCTAATGGGATGGAATCCAAATAGACGTGGATAGTACTTACGAATGATACAAAACTGCATAAGTTAAAAAGTAAAAGAGGCTATGTTCTTTTATTTAATTTGAACTGCTTTGTGAGAATCAATTTATTTTATTTTTCGTGTGAACATACGAAAATCAGATTTTTAAGTATTGCGTAAATTTCCAATTGAAATATCTTAGCAATTAACACTTCCAATTGTAAAATGAAAATGAAGCGGTCTGACTAGTTAAATATGTAATTGAAGAAGAAGATAATAGCTTCACTGATTGAGCTTATTCTATATATAATACATTGCATTGCTACAAGAAGAATCTAAAATATTACAGCTATTAGGTGGTTCCATAAATTATGGATCATGTTGGAATCTTTCAATAAAAAAATGGTAGTCCAATACCAGCAAGAAGAGACGGTTACGACAGCAAGGATAAGAGGCTGTTGAATCACCAATGATTTGCTAATGACCTGGAATGATGATGTGGAGCTGATGAGCTGAAGTTAATTCCTATCGCCCCCCTTCAAGTTGGAGGGTGTACAAGTAACTCCAAGCTTGTCCTTCAGGAAAAGAAACCTCGAGTGATTCAGTCCTTTATTCAGCAAGTCTTCAATTTGATTTGCGGTATGAAAATATATCACTTCAAGCTTTCTTGCCAGCACCTTATCTCTGATGAAATGGATGTCCAGCTCTATGTGTTTTGTTCTGGTGTGATAGACTGGATTTGTAGCAAGAGCTCTTACACTCACGTTATCACACCACAGAGTTGGGATTCCAGCTAGTGGAAGCTCAAATTCCTGAAACAATGACTGAATCCATGCCACTTCTGAAGTAGTTGAAGCCAGTGCCCTGTACTCAGATTCTGTGCTTGAGCGAGCCACTACATGCAATCTTTGAGGACCAAGATATGAGATTGTCACCCAAGTAGATGTAGTAACCCGTTGTTGATCTTCTATCATCTGGACAAGAAGCCCAATCAGCATCTGAATAGCCATTTAGGTTTAATCTGTCACTTCTTTAGATCCATAAGCCATGATTTATACTGCCTTTGAGAGATCTTAACACTATCTCTAAAGCCTGCCAGTGGATGGAAGTTGGAGACTGTATGAACTGGCTTAACTTGTTAACAGTAAAGGTGATGTCTGGTCTGGTATGTGAAAGATATTGTAAGGTCCCAACCGCACTCTTGTAGGTTGAAGGCTCAGCCAACACTTCATCATCAGACTTGGAAATGGTTTTACCAGTAGGAATTAGTGTAAGACATGGCTTCAAATTTTCAAGCTCAAACCTTGTAAGTAAGTCAGTGATATATCTAGATTGAGTGAGATGAATGCCCAAATCATACCACACTACTTCAACTCCAAGAAAATGATGCAATCTTCCCATATCCTTCAGTGCAGACTTCATATTAAGTGAGCTTATGAAACCTTGCACTAGATCTTTATCATTTCCTGTTATGATGATATCATATACATAAATGAGAGCAAAGATCACCTACTTATCTCTCTTGAAATAGAACAAGCATATGTCAGGCACAGATTGTTTGAACTTCCAACTTAAAAATGAAGCTTTCAGTTTGTTATACCAGGCCCTAGGGCCTTATTGAGTTTGCATACATAATTAGGCTTAGATTCATCAACAAAGCCCTCTAACTAATTCATGTAGACATTTTCTTCCAGGTCTTCATTCAGGAAAGCATTATTTATGTCTACCTATCTGATGATCCAATCCTTTGCAATTGCCAAAGTAAGTATGATCCTCAAAGTGGACGGTTTGATAACTGGACTGAATGTTTCGTAGTAGTCAATTCCAGGTGCTTGATGAAACCCTTTTGCCACCAACCTGGCTTTGAATCTTTGAACTGATCCATCAGCATTATGTTTGATCCTAAACACCCACTTGTTACCTACTATGTTATAAGTTGGCAATGGAGGTACAAGCTTCCAAGTTTTAGTCTTTATTAAGGAATTGAATTCTTCTTCCATTGTCTTCTTCCAGTTTCCATTCATCAGTGCTTCTCTTACATTCTTAAGCTTAGACAGATTTATATCATTTTTAGTTGATTTTGCCAAGTGAGATTTTGGCTTAAAAATACCTGCTTTTCCTCTAGTAACCATAGGGTGTTGATTTTGAACTCTTGGTCTCCCTTGAATCTGATTTCCACCTGTCTCTTGAACTTGTTTTCTACTTGCCTACTGATTACCTTCATTCATTTCAATATTCTGCAGCATATCAATTGCTGGTTCTGCAATTTCTAGTTCAAGATTTCCTTCATTTTCAGTACTTTCAACCTCTCTTGAGTTGTTGTCATGAAAGTCATTTTCTTGTTGACTGTTAGACAGTAAATGATGCTGGCCAAGAGTTGCTTCAGTTTTAGCTGTATCAATAGAACTTGGAGTGGTGACAGAGTTGTTTGGATCAATTGGAAGATAGATATAAGGAACAATTATTTCAGGTGCTGTAGATCGATATTGGTTTTTGACATTGAACAATGACTTAAAAGGAAACTTAAGCTCATTGAAAACAACATGTCTTGAAATGTATAGTTTACCTGAAGAATTCAGACACTTGTACCCTTTGTAAGCATCACTATAACCAAAGAAGATGCATTTTGTTGAGTGAAAGCTGAATTTTTATTTTTGATATGGCCTCAAGCAGGGATAGTAGGCACATCCAAAAGTCTTTAAGGCTATGTAGTTGGGTTTCTTTTTGTATAGAGTTTGATAGGGAGATTGTAGTTTGAGAGTAGGTGTTGGCAGTCTATTTATGAGGTAAGTGGTAGTATGGAAAGAGTCACACAAAATTTTAGTGGTAGTTGAGCTTGTACTAGTAATGTCAAGCCTGTTTCGACAATATGTCTATGCTTTCTTTCTATTCTACCATTTTTGGATGAAGTATAGGGGCATGGATGCCTAAACTTGATTCCCTCTTGTGTCAAGAAGTTAGTGAAGATTCTATATTCCCCACCCTAATTAGCCTCCAGAGTCTTTATTTTGTGATTTAATTTGTTTTCAACAAGCCTTTTAAACTGGCTAAATGTCTTCAAGGCTTCTGATTTCAATTTTAACGGGTAAATCAAGGTAAACCAGCTGTAATCATCTAAGAAGGTGATGTAGTATTTAAAACCTGAGGTAGACAATACAGGTACATGTCCCCATATGTCAGTATGTACTAGTTTTAGAGGTGCTTTAGCATGTGATGAGGACAGTAAGTAAGGCAACAAATAAGACTTGCCAAGTTGACACACATTGCAAAAGGATTTAATGGCATTTTCTTTAATTTTCAAGTTACAGACTTTGAATACTTGGGTCATTACTTGGTTGGATGGATGACCAAGCCTTTTATACCAAACATTAACATCTAAAGATTCTTAACTCGAATCAACAAGGAAAACAACAAATGACTTTTGACTGGAATTGATTAACGACTCTTGACTGGTAGAAGCAGAAGATATATTGCAGTGGAACTTATTTGGAAGACTTGACTAGTGTGGAGTTTGCTTGATGTTTTGACGAGAGAAATCCAGCTGATACAGCCCATCCTTAAGCCTCTCTTGTAGCATCACTTCCTTCGTTAACATGTCCTTAACAAAACAACAAGTAGGGTGAAATTCCATAAAAACTTTGTTGTCCAAGGTCAGTTGTGATACACTAATCAGATTCTTCTTTATTTCAGGCACAAGTGAAGTAGTAATTTGTTTAACACTAGTGGTTTATCATTTAGGACAGAAATATGTGAAGTTCCAAAATGTGAAATATTCAACTTACTTCCATTTCCCACCATGATTTTCTCATTACTAGTGTACTCACTTGCTGAAGCGATGTTTTCCTTTTCAGATGTAATGTAGTTGCTAGCTCCTGTGTCAGCAAACCATGCTGGATCACTCACTATGTTTGGAGATGCTATGAGTGCTGTAGGTGGTGAATTGTAGTTTGTCCTCTGGTTTTGTGAAGTGCTAGTGTATCGTTCTTCATATCTAAAGTTACAGATGTTTACCTTGTGACCAACCTTTCCACAAACTTGGCAAATTGGTCTGTTTCCTCCAAATGAATTAGCTCCCCTGCCTCTTCTTCCACTTCTGTAGTAGTTGAGGTTTGTGAATCTTCCTCCCATATATGGCCTACTAGACCTGAAGTGATTGTGACCAAAACTTGATCTCTAAGATATGTTAGCTGAGGTTTGATCAAGGTTCAAACCTGCCACTTCATTTTTGATTGTATTGAGGTGTTCCAGTCGAATTTCATAAGTCACCAATGTAGATTGAAGTTCTCCCCAAGAGATGTGATCTCTACTGTTAAGTTGAACAACAATTGATGTATAGTCTTCATCAAGTCCTGCCAAAACTTAGGTGATCAAATCTGTCTGAGTGATAGTTTTGCCTGCAATCTCCAGATTATCAGCAAGTTGTTTCACCTTGTTCAAGTATTGGTCTATGTTCAAACTTTCCTTATTTTCTGAAGTTCACCAATGAGAAAGGTTATCATTGACCTATTTTGAACTCCATAGCTTTCTTCAATGGTAGTCCAGAGTTCATTGGAGTTGGCTGCACCCATTACTTTCATTGCTATATCTGGAGTCATGGAGGTGTAAAGCCACCCCATCAATAACTGATCTGTTGACATCCATTGACAAAATTTCGAGTTCTTCACCATTTCAACACTGGTTCCAGCTTTACCAGTGATTTGAGTACCAGTAAATTATTGAGGACACACATTTGTCCCAAGAATATGGCCTTCCAAATTATTTCATCTGATAATTGGGAAAATCATGTTCTTCCACAGCAGATAATTATTTTTATCCAGCTTCACAGACACGATTTGAGTCAAGTGAACACTGAATGGTGAGAGATGATTGTTTCCTAGCAATGGTGCAACAGTACACTGCTGGAGAAAGATGCTAGAGCAGCATTTTGAGGAGTATTGCTAGTGTTTGCTATGGCTGCTCTAATACCAAGTTAAATATGTAAATGAAGAAGAAGATAATGTTGAACAGTTATCTTCATTGATTGAGATTATTCTATATATAATACATTGCATTGCTACAAGAAGAATCTAGATATTACAACCGTTAGGTGGTTCCATAAATTATGGATCATGTTGTAATCTTTCAATAGCATAATGGTGGTTCAATAACAGCAAGAAGAGACGGTTATGACAGCAAGGATAAGAGGCTGTTGAATCACCAATGATCAGCCAATGACCTGGACTGATGATGTGGAGCTGATGAGCTGAAGCTTATCCCAACATGACTTAAGTGAAACAATAGAACTTATATTCCACGAACAAGACATACGAAGACACATCAATGTTGATCATCGATACACTTGTACCTATTACCTAAAAAACAAAAAAAAATGTAAGAATTCAATGCCTTGGAAATTGTGGCTATAGCTGCTAAAGGTGTGCAATTTGTTAAAATCACAATTCCCTACCAAGTTATGATTTTAGGCAAATAATTTGTGGAAAATAAATGCTTACATTCCTAATCTTTCACTTGCAAAGAATTACAAGGCAACAAGCATGGCTCTCAGCATTAAGTTAACATGATGCAGTTCGATATCATTCATAATACTAGGTGTGCAGGTCCTTACTGGATCTCAATTGAAAAAAAAAATGATTTGTGTAAAAAAAAATGAATATCCAATTATAGTGCAATATGATTGATTTTGTGTAAAAAAAAAATGCTACTTTAGGCAACTTGAATCTTAAATTACAATTCTTTATCTATCCAAAATGTGATTCTTTTGTATGGCCATACAATTTTGAACTACAGATTTCTGTGAAATACATGCAAGCTTATTCCAGGCACATTATATCCGACTGCGTACTGTATTGATGGTTTTTATCTGAAAACAACCATGCAAGTTTCGCGGTCCAATTGATTTTGTAAATAATTTGTGCAAAGTTCGGGATGTCATGATGATAAATGCATTTCACGTTCCACATGCAAGACAGTGTACGTTTGGTGGATTGCTAGTATGGGTACAACACTGTTAAGAAAAAGTATATGTTAAAATGATATATATCATGTACACATATATGATTCCTTGAAGATACGTAAATATTCAATTGACAAAATGTAAGAAGAAGATTAGACAAAAGCAGAGTAAAAAGTTTCATTACTCATTCAACTTTACCTACTGTCATGTTATGGCCATTGAACTTTGATTAGCTTATGACTGGACATTGAACTTACACGAAAGTAGCTCAATCTGTCACTCTACAAACATCTGTTTGAAGGGCCTCTGAGGTGGTTAAAGGCGTCCCTGGTGCCAACAGAAAGCGTCTTCTCTTGCCACATGAAGAAGCATCGTCCGGTGAAACGTGATTTCATTTGAGTAAAATACAAACAACAAATTGAATTGAAAGAGACCTAATTTTCCAATGCCAAATCACAAACCCAAATCGTCCAATCCCATTACGATTGTAGAAATTGACTCTACGCAAATTAATCTCCTACCTATGCACAACAACACATCTGAAAAGGAGTGTCGATTTGTACACATGGAGGTAGCAAATGGAGGTTAAGAGCCCACCCTTTATTCTATTTATATACTTTCAAAAAACCATCGGTACAATGGATCTCAAATCTCTGAGTTGATTGCAATATTGTTGGGGATATTTATGGGAAAATAAGATACAAATTATATATTTATGGGTGTTGCAAGATTGCATCTGTGTTGGGGTATTTTTGGGGTAGCTACCAGATTGCAAGATTGCATGATTTTTTATATTATTATGAACCTCAGCTTAAATTCTATTGGTGAATAGTTATTAACTTATATTTGATGAGTCAATGATATTGAACATATTATTATTTATACACCAACAAATTATTATTTATACACAAGAGGTAAATAATTCCGTTGTTTTCAATTTGTTGACAAATTATGAGGAAGACCATGATTTCGTTCATTTTAAGGTTGACATAGCTTTTGAGAAAGATGATTTGTTGTACGAATGCAATGTGACAGATGACATCGAAGTTGGATCGAACATGAATAAAGTAAGAAATGAAGGAATAGTGATGAGTGTAAAGGAGGTGAGAGACGATGACTTGGATTATCCATCATCTAATGAGTTATTATTGGCTTGTTCATTGGATGAAGCGGATGGTTATCGTTTTCCAGAATTTTTGGCTAAGATAGATATGAGAAATCCGCATTTTGAGGTTGAATAACTCTTTCGGTCAATGGAAGAGTTTCAAGTTGCAGTGAGAAACTATGGTGCTCTCAATGGTTATAATGTGAAGTGAAAGTGTAGTGATAGAAAACGAGCTCAACGCGATTGCAAAATGGGGTGTAATTGGAGGATATAGGCCTCAAAGTTGAATACAATTGAGACAGTGCAAGTAAAGTCTTATACATCCGAACATACATGCACACGAAGCTAAAACAATGGACATTGCAATTAGATCTTTTTGACAAATATATACATTGAGCAATTCAAGGAAAACCCAGATTGGAAAACAAAGTCCATTTTGGCGATTGTGAAGGATGATTTGAAGGCGGAGATAAGTAGAAATGTGGCTAACAAGATGAGGCAATATGCTAAGGAATTGTTGTTTGGAACAATGGAAGAATAGTTCGAACGTCTGAGGAGATATACTGCGGAGGTGTTTCAGATGAATCCAGGATCAACGGTGATGATATCCCTACATGAGCAAGTTTTCAAAAGTATATATATATAACACTTCAGTACCTGCAATGCCGATTTTAAAATAGGATGCAGGAAAGTGATAGGTGCCATTTACGGGGTTATTTTGGGAAAATTGCATTAATAACAATGCGCCATGATGTTAATGACTGTATATACCTTGGGGCATATGCTGTTGTTGAGAAGAAAAACACAGACACTTGGAGATGACTCATGAAGTACCTCTAAGAAGTCATTGAAATTGGCAATGGGAGAGGTTGGACATTAACAACTGACATACAAAATGGTCTTCAAATTGTATGCGAAGAGTTATTTCCAGAGGTAGAACATCGCTTATGTGTACAACATATGTACACAAACTTCTTCGGTGCCAGTCATAAAAGCAAAATACTAGAGGATCTTCTTTGGCATGCTGCCAAGTCAACAATTGTTGTTGAATTCAGACATTGGATGCAAAAAATTCGTGAAGTGAAGATGCATATGGATGGCTGATAAAGAGACTCCCTCAAGAATGGAGTCGATCACACTTTCCAGTGCACTCCAAGTGCGACATTCTGCTTAACAACATATGCAAAGTGTTCAACAAAATGATACTGGATGATAGAGAGAAATTGATTCTAAATATGTTGACATCAGAGCAGATGACGTTCATGAAACGGATACAACAGAGATGAGAAAAAATGAGACGATGCAAAGGTTGTTTATGTCCAAAGATTACAAAAGATTGTACAAGAACGCTGAGATTTCAAGAGAATGCATATTGCACTTGTCTAGGGTCCAAGGTGACAGGTTGGTTACTGTTATGGGATATTTGTAGTTGATCTCAAAGATTGTACCTGCGCATGCCGTAAATGGGAGCTTACGGGTATACCATTTATGCAAGCCATAACAGTGATACGGGACCGTAGAAATGAACAAGAGGATTTTGTTGATAATTGTTACACAATCGAGATGTACATGAACTGTTACAATAATATCATGAACCCAATCAACGGAAAAATGTTGTCGCCAGAGGTAGATACCCCTAGAATCATCCAGCCTAAGTGGACTGTGCCTCAACAGAGAAAGAAACAGAAAAATAGAATGAAACAGGCTGAAGAAATAGTAGTGCAAAGTCAAGGAAAGTCATACATTAAGAAAAAAGGGAAAATACACATAACGTGCTAGATATGTAAATTGAAGAGGCACAATAAAAGATATCACTCAAGCAATAGAGCCATAGTTCAAGTATGTATTTCTCTCTGTCAATGTAAGATAATGTTGTCATATGCTAACCTATTTACTTTCGGACAGGAATGGTTCAGTGCTAAATTAGAAACAGCTTATTCAAATAGCAACGTAGAAGTTAACGAACAAGTGAGTAAATATCAAATTCATTTTTAGCTAATTCACTACATTTCTTATTTATTATAAAGAATGGTTTATGTAGAATTACAAGGTAAAATGGTGCCATCAAGAGGTCAGGGATCGTCAACGACTCAAACCCAAATGAAAAAGATCCCATTCGTTTCATTCCAACCCCCACAATTGCTAGACAAATGCACACTAGTGGAAGAAGAGGCCCAACAGCAAGTACACTGGCAAATCGTTCATGAAATGAATGACTAGCTGTTGTGATTTGTATTGATTTAAATTTGCTGGTCTTTTTTGTTCCGAATAGTAAAGTGAACATTATGGTATCTTTTTTTATGGAACGAACTATGAATCGGTTTTTTTTTATGCTCTTGAAGGGAATTACAAGGAACTTTTATGGTATATCTTTTTTATGTCTATCTTTTATGTGAATCGATTTTTTGTTACTAGTAATAGCCACAAAATGCCACCAAAACCAGCCTGTTAAAATGTACATATCAAGAGAAAAAGTTTCTCTGCAAAATGAACTTTGATAAGTAGTTTCTATAAATTCAAAGAATTTCACAATGCAATAAAAAATGATTACATCAAAGTCTTGCATCAAAGTCTTATATCCAAATCTTACAATATGCATAATTTACTACAAGTTCAATGAAGATTACATAAACATGGATTTCGACAAACACAATAGAAGTCTTCAACTCGATCACATGGTTTCAACAAATTCACTGAACTTTTCCCTTCCCTTTCCCATTATCCTCAGTAACCCCATTTCTTTTCATTCTTTTCCTTTGCGCATGGTAATGTTGATGGATATCTCGATGTAACTTTTTCAATTATTTGAGCACATGTGTTGAACATACACGATGAGTCTTGGCACAGATATTTCGCTTTACAATTACCCAAACAAACATAACTCGATTTCGCAATAGACTGTTTTTCATTCTTCCACTCGAAGTGACCACAATTCCTAGTACAACATAAGAACAACCTACCTATGTTTGAAGTATTTTTCTCCACCTCCATGCATTTCTCAAATTTTTGGCCACATTTTGGACATCGTTTCTTTGTTGCGCAGTCCAACAAGTAGTGCCCAAGCTTCCTACAAGTGTGACATATGTCCATGTTCTTCCCTACCATAATGCTTCAAATGTGGGATAGGTGTCCACTGTAATAATCAAACTACAAATAAGTTAATCTTTTACCAAATAAAGTCCCAATCTTCAATTCCCAAAGTCTTTTCATGTACAAGATTACATACAAAAATCACCAATTATGTGTAGTAGCCAAATAAGTCCTAAAATCTGTCATCATGTGCCAACGAAATAGGATAGAGAAATTATGTTACTATTTCAAATTCAGGTGGAAAATACAGTATTAACTGTAATCCAAACATTGCTGAATAGTTAAATCCTTCACCATTTCCTTCAATCTTATTCAAATAAATAAATGCAAAATGAAGAGAACATTTCACATCCTTATAACCTTGGAATTACCTTCATCGTACGCAAAATTGGTTAGGCTTGGGGAAATTTCTCCTTCGCAAATCGAATTTGGGTTTGTACAACTCGATTTCTAGGGTTCTGCACAGGTAGGGGATCAATTTAGGTAGAGTCGATTTCTGCAATTGTGGTGGGGCTAGGCAATTAGGGTCCGCGATTTGGGCATTGGAAAATTAGGGCTCTTTCAATTAAATTTGTTGTTTGCAGTTTACTCAAATGAAATCACGTTTTACCAGATGACACTTCTTCATGTAGCAAGAGAAAACGTCATTTGTTGCCACACAGGGGCTACCCTTATTGACCTTCAGAGGCCCTTCAAACGAATGTTTGTGGAGTGACGGATGGAGCCACTTTCATGTAAGTTCAATGACCACTCATATGCATATCAAAGTTCGGTGACCATAATATGATAGTAGGTGTTGACCTCAAAAACGAACTCAACTGATGTCGGACTCACTCGTACATACGTAAGCCAAATCTAACATGTTAATGCTGATCGACGATCAAGATAGCTCCAAAGTTTGAACATGGAAGGAGCTCAACATCACGAGACATTTTCGTTGGGGTTCTGACAAGATTTATGGAACAATATTGTATAATAATCAACAATTTGTAGTTGAAATATGATGATATGAGAGAATAATATAACTCCAAATAGTAAGAATTTCATTAGGCTTCAATTTTTACATGGTGGGGGTATTAATAGCATTACAAATTAAATGGTGACCATTGGATCAAATTACACGTGGCATCATCTCCTTGCTCGAGGCGTCAAATCCTAGCCATTACCTCATTGACCTTCTAGCCTTACAAAACATTAAATGCTCTTACATTTGATAAGACAAGACACAAATATACTTTCCTCAAAGGTCACATCAATCATTCGTAATAAGATTTTCATCATTAGCAAATTCGTGTACGTAGGCCGTCATTAGCTAAGGAGCCTCAGATGCATGGTACCTCGGATAATGGGCCTCGAAATATCACGAGCCTCAGTTAACACGTTAGAGGACAGTAAAATTTGTCCTGGTTCAATTGGGCTGGTCCCACTGCCCACATGTAGTGCCATGTGGGGCTCCTATTTATGAGTCAAACAATAGTCCCCCAAGTCCATGTGTGATTATTTATGTCATGCGTGGACTTTAGAAGTGAAGTTTGTTAATCGTTTGGTTCTTCTTCTTCAAAGTCCATGTGTGATTATTTATGTCGTGCGTGGACTTTAATAATAAAGTTAGAAAATTTTGAAATTTGTGGTGTGATATTAGTCCCCCAAGTCCAGGCATAGATATTGTAGCGATCAAGAATTTTAAATAATATAAAATTATTTTTTCTTTAAAAATAACGTGTCGCTAAGTTTAACCCTAAATTTTAAATGAGAGTGTGTTCGTCTAGCCGTTGTAAAACGAATTTAAATCTATTCCAATCGAGTTCAATACCGAATATTTTAAAGTATCAAATTCCTTATCATTTTTAAATCCAAAATTTTANAATTTAAATCTATTCCAATCGAGTTCAATACCGAATATTTTAAAGTATCAAATTCCTTATCATTTTTAAATCCAAAATTTTAATAACCTTGAGTAGTATATTTTATTATTTAGAGTCCAATTTTGTTAGCCTGAATCTGGATTATTTTAGCCCAATTCACTTAAATCCAATTGGGAAAATTCTTGTAGCCCTAATCTTTGGCCCATTTAACTCCTAGAATTTTGTGCCCTTAAAGTTACTGTTCATATAAAACTCTCATTCTTTTCCCCTCCTCACACCCCCACACAGCCAACCAACCAGTTTGGTAAGAAAATTTCATCTCCCCCAAAAATTTTCCTCAATCCATTTTACAGTGAATTCACGATTGATGCAAGAATATCGATTTCTAGCTTTAACAGGAAACTCGCGAACAACATCCCAGCCGAAACCATTCAAACTCACCTCACCGATTGCAACGAGCTGCAATCGGGTTCTCCCCACCATCACCAAATTTTACACCCACACAGCTGCAATCCATCCTATAGTCTAGCTAACGAGCACCACATCAAGCTCTACCATCTCAAAGCACCGCAGCCGTCGCCTGCAACCTCATGGACGACCACACACCACCCAATCGATCGCCACCATTTCACCCTAAAATCAACACCAATCAGCCACAAAACCAAGAAATAACATAACCTATAAACTTACCTTATTCCCCGGCCCATTTTCCGTCTGATTACCACCGGAGAAACCTAAGAAATCCGAACCACAAGCCTCAATTAGCTTCGGTCCATGCACCAAACTCCCCCATCCGCCACTGCACGCATACACACACCGGCGCCACCACTCGACAGTGGCGCTGACATCGTCAGAGGAAGGGACAGAGCTCTTCCCGTCGTCGGCTCCCTCTCCTCTCTGCTCTTGTAGCGTAAATGAGAGAGAGTGTGTGAGATATAGATAGTTTGTATATATTTTGATTTTTGAAATTTACCCCTTAAGCCCCAAGTTTCAAAGTTATTTTATTTCGATCCCATGGTTTTAGTTATAAGTTAATCAGCCCCTAGAGTTCTTGTTTCCCCACAGTCAGCCCCCCTAATTTCGAAAAAGTCTATTTTCAGTCCTTAAACTTTTCAAATTTCAGTTTTAATAAATTTTCAATTAAGTCTCTAAATTTTGGTTTATCATTTTAAAACTTTAAAATT
>CAIGRS010289095.1:0-18437 GCA_903798395.1 Fraxinus floribunda
TTCTTGATCTTGAAAAAATAAAGTTTTCAAGGCAATAAAAAGTTGCTTAAAAGCATAGCCAAACATGATATAAAAATACCCATGATGCATGGTTTGTGGTTTGAACGTGCAAAACCGTGCCTTTTCTGCCATGCACATGAAAATGCTTGTATTATAATTTAATCATTATTTCTTTTTCTCTCTTAAGAGAGGCATGCACGACTCCCTTAGTACAATTATTGGTGGTACGGTTACGCAATATTCCACGAACTATTTGATAATGGTGTTTCAACTTTTCCTAATCCAATAGCCAAATACTTTAAAAATAACAAAACCAAACATGAAACATATTTACCATTAGTTCAGTATAATCATCAGAAGCTTTACCTTCAAACATAAACTTGCAATATTACTACCTAAAATAAGCAAAACCCAAACTCGCACTAATAGATTGAACGAACAAACTTAACTTTCCTAGATCAAACTACTGCATAATCATCAATTCTGAGCTCTCTTTGCAGCAGGCCTTGATCCCGATTTCACCGTTTTACGAGACGCCTTCTTCGTTGGAGTCGCGGCCTTTTTATTCAATTTCCCTTCAGTAACAGATCCCTTCACATTCTTTTTCCCCATTATTTTCTTCTTCAAAGCCTCTGGAGTTTTAACCTGGCTCAGCCTCTTCGTCTTCTTCGCATTTTCATCGTCCTTTTTCGACTCCTCTTTGCTAGAACCAGTAGTTTTTGTTGTCACATTCTTGACTGGTTTCTTCTTCTGGGTTTTGTTTTCAACTGAATTTGCAGGCTTTTTCACTTTCTCTGAAGGGGAGATCTTGTAGGAGTTCTTCACTTTGACAAGCTTTTCTGATTTCACGAACCTTTTCAACTGGGCCGAGAGAATTTTCTTGAAATTTGTTGGGAGATTAGCAGTGTAATTCACTTCGATGAATTTTGCTATTGCGGGTTGGCTCGAACCAGCGCGATCCTTCATTGTCGTAATGGCTTCACTTATCATCTGAAATCATTACAAAAATTGATCAGTAAAATTTTGAAATAATTATGAAGAAAAATCTGAAAAACAGAGTACCTGAAGGTATGGTGGGTGGAGGTTTGAAGGTGATGAACTGGAACGGGAAGTCTTTGTTGTGGAATTCTTCTTTGAAACGGCCATTGCTGTTGTGAATAGCTGAATTTTCTGGGAGAATATGCAAGTGAAAAGAGAAGGGAAATTTTTCTGCTTTTAATGAGAAAATTTCAATTTCAAATTTTGACTCAGCGGAATTTTTTTTGAAAATAAGGGTTATGTTCATAAGAAGGCTAATTTTTCCCGCCTAAACATTAGAACAGCAGTGGGAATTGTGGGTTCGTGGGTTATGCAATAAACGGTTGGTGGATTCATGGCTTCATGGGTATGGATATTATTTGAGTTAAGCCCATTAAACAAAAATCAATTCGATCACAGTGATATAAAGCCCACGTGGTTCCTTTTGCGTAAAGGAGTTAAATGGGCTGAGTGGAGCCATTCTGCTTGACCCACCTAGCCGAGCGAAAGCTGGTTCAATTTCAATACCTTAGCTCGACAAAACCCGCCGAATCGCCCCTTGGTAAGATGAGTCGAGCTACTCACAAGCGACTTGTGACATATTTTTTGCTTATAAACACGATTAGCTGAATTTTATTTTTCACGATTGAAATTAGCAGTGTGAAGTGAACTTGATTTTGAAATGTATACAGAGATTTTTTCGACATGTAAACAGCCAACACGCTTGGCTACCTCTATAGCTGAATTGAGGTATCCATTTGTACTTAGGTTTTGTATTTCAAAAATAAAATAAAAAAACTTTATGCAATTTTAGGGGGAATAAAACTCTCTAGTCTATGGAGCTAAAAATGATAGAAATGGGAAAATACACATGATTTGTTTTTTTATTTCTAACTCTTATCTCTCTGTCGATAAATAATGGGATAAAACGCAAGAATGTAGCGGCCATCAATATTCAATGCACATGCTCCCATTTCTAATTTCTAACCCCACCCCCTCCTTTCCACTTTGCTTACCTTTCCATTCCACCAAATTGCACTTTAAATCCTTCACATTTAATCAGAATCTCTGTGGATTTCTCTCTTTTTTTATCAAGAATTTCTAGCCCCTTCGTCAATGGATTCTCTTCATCTCTTCTTGTTTACACTTGTTTTCAGTTCCTTGTGTGATTTTTCTCAAGAAATGTCAACTGTAACTGCAATGAAGAAAGATCAAGTTTCCTGCACAATGTGTTCTTCCTGTGACAATCCATGTCAACCCATTTTTTCTCCTCCACCACCATCAGGTGTGCTCAAATGTCCTCCTCCACCTTCAACACCCAATGGTGTTGGTGGTACTGGCGGTGTATATTACTACTCACCACCTCCTCCAGCTAATCCATCTTATTATCCACCACCGTCCAGTGTTGGTGGAGCATATTATCCACCTACAAATCCTTATGGTTACACCACTCCGCCACCACCTAACCCTATTCTTCCATATTTCCCTTACTACTACTACAACCCAACACCAGCTTCTCCTCATTCGGACTCCAAATCCGTGCAACTGAAAACTCACCCCACTGTTTTTTCCCTCATTATTATTCTCTCTCTTCTCCTTTTCCTTTGAATTCCAAAAATAAAAACAAACACCTATATTATTACTTTCTTGTAATTTCAAACGTCATTTTCAGGTTTACAAATTGCAGAGATGTCGACGACAAGAAGCAACCAGGAAAATAATTCGTATGGACAAAGAGGATTTCTCTATGTAATTTTCTCATTTCTATTATTCATTATTTATAGAATAAAATGTCCAGAAAACATTTTTCAGTTTCAAACTGTATCCAAAATATTCTCAAATTTGTTATTTTTATTTTTTCTTTATGCGGTGGTGGTTAGAAGTAGAAGAAATGGTTATATTACCAGATTTTGAGATTCGTTTTGGATGTGAGTATGGATTGCCGCACATGCTATTCGTCAATTTTTCTATCAACTTTTTCTTATTATACAGAGAGTCAGGGAGAAAAAAAATAATAAATAAATGGAAATAGGTGATGATGGGCCATTGGAGTGATTACTTTGGTGCAGCAATATTTTAGCATAAGTTGACACAAATCGATGGCTACCTCAATAAATTGACCCAATAAATTTGCAGTGACAACATGTTAGTTGGGGGCAAAGCTCCGTTGCCAGAATTTTGGTGCCCGGGTTTGGCCCGGAAGGGAGATCCGAAACCTTATTATTTCCCAGAATAATTCACAGAAATCATACGGGTGTTGCGTTGCATTTTTTCTATTTTTGTTGTGTCGATAATTAATGAAAAAATTGTCAAGTATTTTTCTATAAAAAATTTGTGAAATTTTTCTGTACCTATGACATGACTGTATTTCCTAAGCTTAATTCTTCTTCTAATGGGTACCGGAAAGATATACTTCAATTAATTTTTATCCCTTCAACATGTTTAGTGTGAGTCTCGAGAATGACAAAATTTAATCTTATTGATTCTTGTTCGATAGTAGGTGAATCTCCCAAAAAAACTCAATGTGAGACAAGTAGGTTGACGAGTTAAAACACGCAACTTGTATTAATCGGGTATTTTATAAGGTGGTTTATGTCGTAGAAGGACAATCAATCATCGAACAGAAATGATTTTTAAAATCAATGAGTTGGGTCACTCAAATCAGCCGAGTCTAGTAATAACCCTAAGTACATCCACTTAAGGATGTAATGTAAGCTTACTCGATCTCTGTGGCTAAAGCACGTTGGTTTTCGAAGAAGAATTTTTTTTTTTTTTTTATTTAGATAGTGATACTATATATAATAGTAATCTAATTTTCGATGTAGATTTGGTACATACCAAAATCCTCAAGGAGTGATCCGAAGAATTCGATTGACTTTAACATTTTTCTCCATCTTAATTGCTTAAGATAAATCTCTATCCATTTCAAGTAGGTATGGGAGTATAAAGAGATATATTAGGGTGATTTGTTGATAACATCCAAGTGAGGAGAGCTCAAGAGGTAGTGAGTACATTCTCTCTCTACAATCCTTTATTATCTACTTCTGAATATATATGTTTTCTCTCTCTTCAGATTTCATCTCAATTAAGAATATTATTATACTTATGATAGCCAAAAACAAAGAATGAATTTGTTAAAAATAATTATGATTATCTCTCTGTTTGAGCTTATTACATAAAAACTCATTTTTTTCATTTCTCATATTCATTTTCGATTACATTTTTTTCAATGAAATAATTTTACATGTAAACACAATTTTTTTTTCCATTTTTTAAGCATACATTCTCCAAATAATTATTATTACAAAACTCAATTTTTACAAAAAAAAAAAATAATAAAAATAAGAGCTTAAATATAACCTAAAATGAATTTCACTGCATAATATTGATTTCCATAGGAAAAAGCTCCTTAAAGTCTACAAGATTCCAAAAACAAAGAATAAAGTTGTTAAAAATAATTATGAAAAAACAATTTAACCCCTTTTTAGTCCTATTATCTAAAAAATTATTTTTTTCTCAAATTTTCAATCACACATTTTCCCAAATACGCTTCTGCAACTAACCTTTGTGAACTGGACAACCCTGTCGAGAGTGACATTAAGGATGATGATCGTGATGAGGTATTCGATTCCCTCACTGGAGATGAAATGATCGATGTGAAAGCCGAGCAGTTTATCACTCAATTTTACCAACAAATCAGGCTTCAAAACACCCCTGCTTTTTGCATCTTAGACATTTCATGGCCTCTTTATTCCCACTTTTTGTAGCTAATAATCACTTATCTACTATATGATAAATATTTATGCATTAAGAGTGTGTTTGGTAGAGATTAAAATTGAAAAACTAGTCGTTGGACCCAATAACAGCTATATTTTCAATTTTAATTGAATTTTGAGCTCTCCCAGACAAGCTCTAAGTATAGATCTAAGGACGGAAATCAATAAATGAAGGCTAGATTTAGTGTGAACAATATTTGGTATTTCAGAAATTGGGATGATGATTATTTACTAGTTCAAAAAGAGTAATATTTTCTGTCAGAAGCTGTTGAAAGAATAAATTAACTACCTTCTTCCTCTCTTGTTTTTCTTTTTCCCCCTTCTGGTTTAATCTATTCATTCATTTTCTTTGAACTGTAGTACGAAATGAATCGTTAATCAACTGATTTTCTCACTCCCATTTTGATGCAAGTCGAGCCCTGGCGTAGACAATCGTGGACTGTTCTTTATATAGGAACTCTGGACTCTGTGCACAATCTGCTCTGCCTAGGCTCGAGCAGCCTGAAAAACACAACACTCATGTTTCGGCCCTCTATGCCTTGAATTGGCCTAAAAGAGGCTGTCGTTCTCGATGGTAAGAACTTCCCAGCTATTTCTGAATCAACTATCCTCTTGGAAGACGATTCGGTTCCTGGACACTTGCTAACTCTTGTTCTATGGCCTTGAAAATGGGCCTCTTATTAAAGAAAAGAAGAGTAAGATTATACTATTGATTTGATCTACCTAGGCCACAAAGGGGTCTTCCCCGCCTTTAATCATTTGATAACTGTCATCTTTTATCTTTCTAAGAGATAAACCCTATCAAAATCGTGTTGTGCCATGCGAGGAAGGTGAAATTAGGAAACTATATTTATACACACACATATTACGTTAAATCTTATGCAAGATTACGAAAACTATTAAGATACAATTTCATCGTTGTATGAAACTACAAAAGGAGATTGCATCAAATTCAAGCTCTTGGAGAATCAAGAACACAGTACTAATTTTCAGGTTCATCAGCAATGGAAACTTTGCTTAGCCTACTCGGCAATGTTTTGACATTATTATTTCTGAGCCTTGTACTTCTTCCCCTTCTATGGCTTGAACCATATACTGCTCTGTGTGCAATTGCTTTCCCCATATGAGATTCAGCCTTTTCTCTGCTCTTTTGAGCTTCATTTTGATGGCAATGGC
Source organism: Fraxinus floribunda (assembly GCA_903798395.1). Lineage (NCBI taxonomy): Eukaryota > Viridiplantae > Streptophyta > Magnoliopsida > Lamiales > Oleaceae > Fraxinus > Fraxinus floribunda. The sequence goes on from CAIGRS010289095.1 coordinate 5,970, forward strand.
AGCTATCACTGGTACCAGAAAGTTCGTTGATTTCTTGTTCAGAAGTGGCCATAGAAATAGCTTTTGGAATTGTAGTTCTTAACTTGGTTGAAGAGCACAGATTACAAGGTGTGAACGACATGAGATTGGCTGGATTTATATATGCCTTGCTAAAAGCTTAAAATAGGTAGTTCAATGTAGTATCAAAGCTTAGGGACGTCCCGAGCATAAGTCATATTGCCGATCATTTATAGAAATTGGATATATATCATAGCTTAGATGGGAAAAAAAAAATATCCGACTTTCATAGGGTGTGGAAGATATAATTAAACCCCTTTTTGGTAGAGATTAAAATTAGATTTTTAATAATTTTTTTATAAAAATTGATGAAATGTGTGATTGAAAAATTGAGGGTCCCATGAAATGTGTGGTTAAAATTAATAGTTGATTTTGACTTGAGATTTTAGTTGAATTTTAATCCAAACAAAACAGGGGCTAAAACTAACGCGTCTGTATTTCTTCTAGCAGCTTAAACTTTAACATAAAATGGCTCTACGAAATGTATTGTACGATGATTACGTTGCATGGTTATGTCATGGGGACAATGGTGGGATGAAAAGATAGGATGGATGAGTTTTGAAGTAAAGTTTTGCTGGCCGAAAGACAATCTTTTGCAAGCACCCTTTATAACAAGTTATGAATAAAACTATCTTGGTACAGAAGAAAATATATACCTAAAGTGATTGCTAATCCTTGGATACCTTCTTTCTACTGTGACCACTAATTATTGTTTATTATTTTATTTTAAAAGAAGAGTTATCCCTACGGTTTGATGAAAATACGTGAAGACAACGCTTACTAAATCGAATACAAATTAGAAGATTATGATTCTATGGGCAAAGTTATAAAATTCCACGACACGGAACGAAGAATCCATTGCAATGGGAAGGGATTAGAAAGTAATAATCACCTTCTTGGATCAACTCGATGAAGAATTTGGAACAACTCGATCCTTATAAAGGAAGGGCAAGGACCAGTTTTCTACACGAATAATATATTGGGGAGATAAATGATGCAATTTTCTCTTTTATATATATATTCCTTGTCTCATATCTTGGTAAAAGCAAGATACAAAGGCTACTCTCGTAACAGTTACCCCCCAATTCACTTTTTCCCAAGCCTCTCCCACTGGGCCATGATAAAGAAGGTCCAGACTCCAGGGGCATTTAACTTGTTTATTCAATAATGAACTGGGGAAGTACTTAAAATGAAGGCTATGCCATAAAGAAATGCTATGAACATCCCGGTTATCGTTTTCAAGCTCCTCATTACTGTTTAAGAAAATAGAAAATATTTACAATGAATTCACATACAGAATCCAGGAAGAACACTGAAGTTATCATACCCTTGAGGGTACCTCTAGTATTTTCTCGGTCTTCAATGATTCAAAAGAAAACTGCCTACAAGGGACCTTATAATTTTATATAGAAGCGTTTCTTGTGGAGGAAACCAGCGACTAAACCCCAAAATAAGATCTCAACCATAACAAATGCCAATGTACCCCATTTTTTGGAATGAAGCACCGTTTGCAATAGCCTTTCGGAGAAATCAACCTACATACCATGTTACATTTACAGTTAGCCAAACAAAATAATTGATCCGATGAAATAAAGGATAAAATCCCGGTGCTTTTACTTTCAATCTACAATTCAATGAGTTTGGTTTTCTTTTAAAACTAACCTAACTAGATAATGTAAAAGGAGTATTATGCACCTTTCATGAATGGATGGGACAAAGTATAGAATTTGAAGGGTACAATTGAATGATAATTAACAGTCTCTACTGAGTTCTAGAGGACTTTGAAGGAACCAACGCATCCCTTGGGACCAACGGCTGTCTGCCTCTACAAGAGTACAAATTAACTACTGGCCATGACTATATGAACAAATGTACTATAAGATCTATTTTCCTCATTTTGAAAAGAGATTGCATAATTACCAACTTTCTTATATGAGATATCTCTTTCAACTATATCTCGCCCATGTAAAGAGGTTGATATATTTAAACTTAAATTAGCAACAAGCTTTCTCACGTCTGATTGCATGCCAAGGACTCAATGTTAACCCTCATCAGTCTGTGTGCAGTTGGGCAAGGTTTTTAACTCCCTGACACCAATGGGATGAAGATTTTCCAGCATTTATGTTCGAATAATAATATCAAAAGCCATCTCTTTAGGCAGATAACAATGGCTCTAATGCCTAAAAGATAGAAAATTTAGGAAAAAAGTACCAGGTTGTTTTCAGGTGAACGCCAGTAGAAACCTTGCAGAGCTTCTGGAAAGACGTCACAAGCAGCCAGAGCATAAATGATGAGAGCATTCATTCCCATCCACTGAAATATTACCATTGGCTTCCTAATACATTTGACATCGACCTGGAATGTGTAGTTCCATTTAAATATGAGTAAATAGAAAATTGATTTAAAAAAGCATATGGAACATGTGGGAGAAAAGAGATATAACTATTCTAAGAGTGAACTCACTATGTAAAAAATAATGGTTAGAAAAATTCCCGATGCTCCAGCTGTGATGAACATATAGCTTAATGTGTATAGCGGTTTAGAAAAAGGAACACCTGAAAATATAAAAAAATGTGTTACTACTATTTCTAAGAAATATAGAGACGGATGGACATGAAATCTAAAGATACTCAAAAGACAACATACCTACAACACTCAAAAGATAACCAGAGATTAATAGAGGGAGCGATGATATTGACCATAAAATTACCCTCTGCATCTGGTCCTGCAGGGAAAAAGTGGAGAGTACAGGATAAAAAAACTTAGTTATAGTACACTTACAAAGCAACTCAAGTGTTCATAGCCATGTTGTCTGGAAACAAAAAATGCACGTTACCTTACAATGCACAAGAATGTGCCCATAATGCAATCCGATTAAACATGTAATGGCAGCCATCAAAGAGCTAGAAAATTGTTCAATAGGAAACAAACGGTAAGCCAACCAAACATCAAGGGAAAAACCATCAATAACCAGAAACTCAGAGCAGTGTATCAGTTAGATAGAGCCTCGCTGTTTAGTTTGACACACGAATATAAAGGAAAAGACAGCCATCCTCCATGATATGCCAGCAAGAATTATTTATTCAGCAAATGGATCCTCCAAGAGAACATTTTACTCCTGCTACGAAAGCTTCATAATCAATAAAATTTAGCTTTCAGCGTTTTTCCAATGTGGTAGATTTTAAAGGACTGCAGCTATACAACAGTATATGCAATACAAAAACATGCTTTACTCTCGAAATTATTTCACTTCTATCCGTTTATTACCACATTAACTGCAGAAGACTGAAGCCTAATTTAGGTATTGGATCTCTATATTCAATAGTTTGCAGAGTTTCAGGATGGAAACTCTGGTTTGTCTGAAAGACAGTACTGGGAGAAACGCAATGTTTATTCCCTAACCTTAAGATGCCCTCCGGGTCAAACGGAGCCAAGCACCATGCTGGTGAATATGGAGGTAGAGGTCCATAATCTGGAGAGTTGACACTGCATTCCTGTAGACAACAACATACACACAACAATAATATGTAGAAACAAATAAAATAAATAAATAAAAAAATATGACACATAGAACACGGAAAAGAAAGTGCAAGAAAAGAGAGGAAGGTGCAACCTTTGTTCTTCTGTACACAGGACGTTGATACAGATGTTCTTCACCAAGAAGAAATCGATCAAGAAAGCCAACCGCATTGCAAGGAGGCTCGAGACTGCTCCTCACTCCACATTGAACCTAATAAATAGACGCGAATCAATTTGCAGAAAGAATCATGAAGAAAAGCAATGTTCATCAGTTAAAATACAATCATGTGTTCGGGTTTCTAGCATCTTCCGCAACATCACATATTGAAGCATATTAACACAGTGGAAATGTAGATGCAATAAGAGACGAAAACAAAAAGTGTGAGCAGAAACCACTAAACATGCAGCACAAAGAATCAATCGGATTTTCAGATAACAAGTTCGCTTCAAACTTAAGTTGTTAAAAGAATACTCCTGCTATCATTTTCAAAGAATTTGTTGCTGATCCCAAATTTATACTCCCAAGCAACAAGGGTTGAATCAATCAATTGAGAATCTAAAGTGTGTTCCACCATTTTTAAAATGAACATAGAGATGCTGTAAGGAAATTACTGTGAATTCCTCATTATGTTAACTAGGCCACTGTATGAGGTTCAAGAGGCCAATTGGTGCAAAGGATAGTCATAATTCAGATAGAAGACTTCAGAATACTGAAACTTAAAACTATATCGAGCATGAACCCTGAGGAAGCACGGATCAATAGACAAATTCCCAAAAATGCACCAGAATAATACGTGGTTTGACTCACAGTTTGAATACCAACTTCAAATAGTGACGTTGAGGAGGTTATGCTGAGAGTTGAGACTTCAAAGGTCCAGTTTGGAACATAAAGGCCATATAGCAGGATCATGTATAATAAACCTAGTAAGATTGCAGCCGCCCTGCATGATATCATAATTAATAGTTAAGAAGTGAATATAATTAAATTTAAAGTCCAACAAAGATTCCAGCAGTAAAAATAAAGTCAAAAGGGATAAAATGTCCTATGTTCAACAGTTAATAACTTAAAATACAGGGAAGTATAGAATACTACGAGATACTCACAACTGGAAAGAGTATCTCTTCACAAATGCCACCGCTGAATCAACGACAGTATTATTAATAAGCCAAATCTCCAATACTGAAGCCAGCAGATAGCCAATTGCGATCCTCTACAAGAAAAGGCATCGGCAAAATTCCTAAGAAAATCTCAATTTACAAAAATCATATGCAAGCAAAATAGCAGCTGGAGATAACAGTTTATAAAACTCCTTCCCTTCATAAGAAAAAAATAATGAGAGTTTTGACTTTTGACATTTAAATTTTTCCTGTTCTGTTTCTGGGATAAAACATTGTCTGACACGATTATGTAGCAAGCCAGGAGGTCAGGCAAAAATAAAAGAGAGACGAAATTACTAGTTCATCAGAAGGTATTAAAAAAAGAGACATCAGGCAACAATAGCAAGTCTCTGAAAAAGAAAAAGAACTAAAAAAATATGAACATAGAGGAAGATATTTGATTTACACCACTAGCACATAAGTTCTTGTAAAAAGAGACATCAGGCAACAATAGCAAGTCTCTGAAAAAGAGAAGAAACATAGAGGAAGATATTTGGTTTGCACCACTAGCCCCATAAGTTCATACTGCAAGAACAAGCACAAAGTTATAGGCAAGTCATCATACCTGTAACACACCCATCAATCGTATTTTCTCCACATCCACCCCATAAGTTAAATGGTCGCGCCCGTGGAAATACCCACCTAAGCACACAATTAGAAAATATAAAAAAATTATTTAACTAAAAGGACAAACCCGTTTTCTTCACTTCTTAAGGCATGTTTGCACACAATGTGTTTCACAATTTGACTGGTCTAAACATATGGCATAACCCCTTTATAGTTTGTATTTTTTTTTTTTCCAGAAAACAATAAAAATATATCACACACCTTGAAGAATTACTCCCAAGAGAAACAGCTTAATGGTCCTCAATATAACTTTCTTTGTAGCTGCTGATTTGTTAGGCACTTTCTGTGTAGAAAAAATGAACACGCTTCAGCATTAGTACTGAAGTCAAAAACACCATCAATATAATACCATTTACTACTAAATAAGATGTTAGGAAAGGTTTTATGTTGGGAAATCATGTTTTTCCCTTTTATCTTGTTCTTTCCACTGAGAAGTTTGAGTTCCTTACAAAGAATCAAAAGAATTGAAGTGAGAATAGTCAATACCATGAACACAAGACTCACAGAAACACCAACACCAAAGAGAAAAAACGGCATCACAAAATCGGCGATTGTCACTCCGAACCACGGTGCATGGTTTATCGATGGAAAAGCTTTTCCAGCATCATCGACTAAAATCATCAGCTGCCAACGAAAGAGTAAACGAGATAACAAAAGAAATCTTAAACTCTAAAGAAAAAGATGAACTAATAACAAATAGATAAATAGTTATCTGAAGAAACTGAAATTCATCAACTGCATAGAAATAAAAGAACGCAATGAAATCGTATTGAAAGCATAATTTTATTAAATAGAATCAAGGTGAAATACCGCGATAGTGACGCCTCGGAAAACGTCGAGAGAGACAAGTCGTTGTTTAGGATCAGTTGAAATATTAGACTGTGATTTATCTGGTAGTTCATCCACCGACGTCGTCGAAGAGACAATCACATCTCCCGGCGATTCCTGAGGTTGTGAGTTCTGAAGTAGAGGAGTGCGGTCTCCGCCGTCGGTGTCTGTTACCACCACGATCGAGGCCATCATTTTACGGTCAGTCCCACCGGTGTCAACGGTCAATTTGAGCTTGCAGCAGTTATGTTAATTCTATTTAAGTTTGAGAGAGTGCTCGTAATTTTAGAAATGTACAATTGAATCCATGTAGTCTTATAAACCTTGCAATCTACTTCCTAAAATGGTATCTTACTTTTGTTTTTTGGCACGTAAGTCCCCAAGTTATGTATTTTGATGAGCAATAGGTTTCTGTTGACACATAAAAATGCGGCCCAACTAAATTGGCCAAGGAGGGAAGCCCCAATTAAGAGATTCGAATGATAGGCCCAAGTGAAACTGTGTGAAGAGGGCCCAATACAGAGCTGTGCAGCGGAAGCCCATCATCGCCCAAGTCTACAAGACGTTCAAGCCCTGGGTGAACACAGCGCCTTATCAATATTCAGGGCGACGTGCTATTACTGCCTAAACCTGCGAAACGCTCAGAACCAAGGAGAATTGCTATGTAAAGCAATAGTTATTAAGGCAATGAATGAGCAATCTTATCACGTCCCATGATCCAAGAATTTCAGTTGCAAACGGTTAAACTACGAAGGTAACGAAGTAGTTAAAAAGGCAATTCTTTGAAAAATCAGCCATGATAAAGAACGTGGGTAGTGATAAGAAGACAAGCGGTTTCAGACAGTTTCACAACAACAACTGTAGAAGGATTATAAAAGAGAAGAGAAGACATAGAAAAAAGGGACCCGAATCAAATACTCTGGAACAGAGAATATGTAATTTTTATTTTCTTTACTTTTAATCAAGTTTAACTATCAATTGTCCCGTGTGCTTGCGCCCCTTAAAGGCATTTCACTTTTTGCTCATTGTAAATCTCAATCAATAAAGCACTCATTTTTTAGACTCTGTCTCAAGAGATTTATTCTTTACACAATCGTCTGAACCTTCTTTTAATTGTTAGCGAGCCCGACTTTCCGCGCGAAACAATTTCCTTTACAAAGTGGCACCAAGATCCAAAAACATTATTGTCTCTATGTTTAAAAGGAGATTTCCTCAGTCCACAATACAATTCAACTTTTAACCTAAAAGACATTTCAACTCATGGAGAAAGGGTAAGAATTAGATACGAAATTGATTGGGTTTAGGAGAATTAACATAAATCAGAGCATATTCTTGCCTCTCGTGGATTACAAATTTGCTTACAAGAACAGTGATTTGACGAAAATCATCTTATTGATTTGTTTTTGCAGCGTGTTTTTCAGTTTTCCCCCAATTTTGTGATATGACTTTTACTTGTTTCATTATCAAACGTGTCCTTAAGTTTCAAACAGAGGTTACAAAAAAGAATAATGCATAAAACTTCACTGGGCACATCCATATTATTTTCCACAGTTCATAAAAGAATATAAAAACCAAATTCTAAACATCCAGTCATTTACGAACATTTTGGTCAGTTACTACAAAACTCTGCGGGTCGCAACGAGCATTAGTACATTCATAAAAGCGCTCAGGGACTTAGTCCCATTGATGTATACTTATGAAAACAGGTCGCCGTTTCATGAATAAAGACTCCACAAAACAGAATCGCAATCTGCTTCTAACCCCAAGGGTGGCGATAAATACAGGAGATGACCATTGAGATCTGATAGTACACCATGAATCTTGTTTCATCCAGTGAAAATAACCCTTGTCCAGCATCCACTGCACCCAAGTAAAGCTCTCTTAGATGCAAATTTTCCTTTACCTCTTAATAGAGAACACAGAATCAAAACAAAAAAAAAAAATGCAACCCTAAATGGAGGATCAAAAGCAGATGATGATGAAAGGTGCTTCTACAAACTGAGGTGAAGATTTGCCTGAGGGGTTCGGACTAATACGTGGTAAAGCGGGTCCAGATTTTAAAGTGGTAACTTACTAGTTTAGACCAACATGCAATTTTTGTCCAACTTAGAGAGTAATACCCCAGTCCAGATATCCACAAGGTGAAATAGGATCGGAAGCTTAAGCTAAGCATTGCACTTACGTACCAAAAACCCACTTATAGACATTGGATAATTCAGGTCTGAGGCCCACGGAGACAGAGAAAATGCCAGCCAGATAATCTAGAAAAAACTACAAGCACTATGAAACAATGATAGAGGTCTTCCACGGATACATGCATCTGAGGATAAATGGGCGAAATACCCTTATTCAGAAAATGCAGACAAGCATGCTTGAACGCATTAGATTGTGCGTCCATGGCTTAAGATTGATTGACAAAATAAAAAGGCAACAAAATTGTATAGAAAAGTATAGAGCTACTCTAGCTCAATTCGTGTTCGCTTTGATTTAAGGACAGCTTGAGAGAACCGTCGTGAATTTAACCAAGCTCAAGCTCAATCTCAGACTCATTAAGAAAATCAAACTAAGCCTTAACCTACTGTTTGTCTTGATTAGATTTCTTACCTTCTATGCCCAACTCCAAAGGAAGAAGAAGAAGACAACACGACTCAAGGGCCTCACAACAAAAGACCATGGCCATTGGGCACTCGTAAGTTATGATAGAATCGGTGGCATCATGTCAGGAATTAATGAATTTAATCGTGTGGAAAAAAAAAATTGAAAAAACTGAAGTACCTTTATACCGTAGGAATAATGGACTCATTATGAGTTCCACCACCTACAAGCTTCCATTCTGAGGATTCCTAAGATAAGCTTCTAGCTGTCCAGTTGCTGCCAGTATAAAACCTAAAAGAGTAGCATTCATTTTCGAAACATATTTGGTATCAGTTCATGAACCTGACCCAGAAGGTAACTGTATTCTAGTCAATCAAAAACTCCTGAATAATGAAAAGCAAAGTGTACCACAATGTAAGACAACAAAAAATCAAATTCTACTTCTAAGAAGTGGTGAAAATTGTAGCAGAATAGGCGGTAACATTTGCTGAAGATATGAACAACCAATTCAGGTGGTTCTACAGGTATCAAATTATATCTTTACATATGTCTGACACAACAAATCAACCAAGAGCCAGCATACAGCCATCATAGTAACCCCCTAATATGCACTTTTCGTGTAAAGTGATTTTGCATGAAATTTGTCACTGATTTTACCTAGAAAAAGAGCTGAGGGTCTTCCTGGGCGGGACTTGAATTCCGGATGAAACTGCACTCCAACATAAAAAGGATGGTCTGGAAGCTCCAAAATCTGCAGAAATGGGAGTGATTAGATGTAAAGAGGAAGAAATTCAGCATCATGAAACCTCAACATGTAAATGCACAAATCAATGAAAAAGATTTGAGTTACTTTGCTGCTGATAAATTAGTATTTAGGCACGCGAGCCTAAGCAAAGCTTAAATAAATGGGACAATTAATTCTACAACAGAAAAAGTTAAGCTAGGTAACCTCCATTCGCTTCCCACTTTCATCCTTCCCAACAAATTTCAAGCCAGATTCTTCCAAAATGCTAACCATCTCCGGGTTCACCTGCAACAATTGATGAGGAAATATGTAGTGTAACTGGTGTTCGTGATAATAAAACGTCGATCAAATAGTGAATCTGTTAAGTTATTTCGATTAACCTCATATCTATGTCGATGTCGTTCATCCACGTAATCCGAATTGTGATACCTGTAGAGATAAAAAATTGTTAGAATAGTTTATGAACGGAAAATCATTGTGGGATCAAACAGGTTATAATCCCTTCAAAACTTCCGGAAAGAATATATTTTACACCGTTATGCAGAACTTTCACAAAGCTGCAAGTAAAAGAAGTACATGCCTGAACCAAGGAGAGAACATATAATTCTTTTATTGTAGCTAATCAAAAGAAATAAATACCATAACTTGAAGCTTCAATCGAAGTACTCAAGCTAATTTGCAATTTCAGGTGGTGCTAATATTAACATTTGATGGCTTGAAGATCATATTGTTTGCAAAAAAGGCGATCAAAGATGAAAATTTCGCAAAAAATTGTCATCAGTTATGAACTTGCCCTCAGTCCATTCAACTAATTGTCAAGAGGAGCTGAACAAGTATTTTGTGGTTCTGCACGTGGCATTCTTGTTTAAAGCTTAAATTCATAGGGCATTGCAACATTTTAAATGGAATGGTGCAGATTATTTCTTACAGCTTTGCTGTGATACAATCTGGATTCTGAAATAACGTTCTTCGACAACCAAGTCTCATTGTGCTTCCCATGTGTGTTTTTGAACCCTGGGAGCGCATATAGAAAAGACAATACATTTGTCATTTGACTTAAAGAATATCCCTTCAAACTATATAATGTACTACCTCTGGCATGAAAATAACAACAGGATTGGGAGTCTTATCATCAAACTCGGTACTATTTGCCCTTTCCAAGCCCAAAACCTGCATAGCATGGAAGTGGGTAGTCCTTGATCATAAAAAACAAGAACAAGTCCAAAAAATTTAAAAAATTACTTACAGATCTCGCGATCTCAATCACAGATATCTGCATCCCCAAGCAAATCCCAAGATAGGGAACTTTATTTTCTCTCGCATATTTTGCGGCCAATATCATCCCTGTCACACCACGATCTCCAAACCCACCAGGAACCAAAACACATGCAGCATTCTGAAAACATGGTTTCTTTTGGTATCAACACAATTTTCAGCCAGTTCATAAATTTAGGATTATCATGCTATTTGACAACATGTAGCTAGGACAGAAAAAGGAACCCCACAATGTAGGAGCAGAAACTTTTGCCACAGGGGGCAGGTAGGAGAAATATTGGTACATTGACAAATATAATAACGACATCAATTGTATTGATTATCAGTAATGCCATTCTTTACACGGCAACAGAGAAAATATGTAACATGATGACACGTCTAGCGCACTACAATCACAACCTTCAACATCAACAAACAGAAGGAAATAACACTATGGCCAAGAGTTTACTGCTACTAATTAGAAGTCCCAAACTAGAAGATTTCAAGAAATTGAGAAACTGGTATATATGCATATCACAGACTACAAATCTCAGCACAGCTAATAAACTATGGTTTCTGACAAAAGTATAATTACCTTGGGGACAAAAGAATGATGATGACTAAAAATGCAGAATGCAGTGATTACCTTTAGAGTTTTCCATGCAACTGCATGCGCTTCAGGCGTCTGGAGCATAAATAGCATGAGTACAATCAGGCGCAATTGTAAAACACAGATAAAAAAAGTTACGTAATGGAACTGTTGAATGCTGTACCAAATTTGCACTATCATCTTCTAGATCTGAAGCTGCAATCCAGTCAATCAATGGCTTCGATGAACACGCAATGCACGCATGCAGGAGGGCCTGCAAATGGACCAAAGCAAAACAATAAGTTTTGATTTAAGCAAAGAGAGACATTGGCTTAATGACGGTTGGAGTTAAATAATATAGTCACACCTTGACAACAGACAAATAAGAATCTGACATCCCAACGTACTTTCCCACCATTGCAATTCTTACCTGCATTAGCAATCATTTCTTTCATCCAATGACAGAATAAAATGGGCGAGAAATGTGACTTGAAGGTAAATTCTACTAACAGAGTTAGTGAGGCTGTCAAAAGTCTCAGCTCTCTTGGTCCATTCTTGCAAGTTAGGAGGCTTGGCAACACTGTGACGGACGTTGATAAATGTGAGAAATACAAGCCTAGATGATATGGTTACTCTAGATCATTTTAAATTTGTACACAAAATATGTGAAATTAGATTAGAACATTTATAGTGAAATATCTTACAGCACACAGAATACAGGATCCAAGTTCAAGATTGGCTCTATATTGTTTTACTCATGAAGATTAACAATACCAGCGGGTGAAACTGCATGTAAGAGGCTAAAGTATTCAGATAAGAACTTACCCCAATAAGTCTAAATGTTTTAGAATGGCATCATGTGCATTTTGGTTCTGGACCAAAGAACAACATCAGAAATCAGGGATGAATATCTTAATAGCGCAAAGCATAGTTTAGTGCCAAGCCCTCAACAGAATATTACCCACCCGGAGCAGAAGAGGAACATGCCAAATGTTTGGAACGTCATGGATATTAAGAATATTTCCAACCTGGGATAGCAAAAAACCATTACAAAAGAATAAAAGGAGAGCAAGTATCCAATTTGAAAAGTCCTACA
>CAIGRS010289160.1:0-20291 GCA_903798395.1 Fraxinus floribunda
AGGGATATTCAAGATTTCATTAAAGTGCTCATTTTTTTTATTTTTTTTATTTTTTTATCATTGAGAAGAACGAGACAACTTCCCCGTGAAAAAACATGCAAGTACGATGGGGTCGTCTGGAACAACATAAATTCATCAGTATCGTGTACAAAATTATGTATCCTTCATCAATGTAGTACTACTATATACTATTTGAGTCCACAATCCATACAAAAGCAAAAGCTCAAAGGTACAACACTCACAAACTAGTTTCAAGTATTTACACAGCATATTTATTATTTAGCATAGGTACAACTGTTAGGTATACAAAAACCTACCATCAAAGTCTCGTAGAGATAAAATGAACTGGACAAAAATGAGAAAATCTCTAGACAATCAAGATTATGGATTACCCTTCAATCGCGAATTCTATTGTATAAATCGCGTGTTAGCTTCATCAAACGAAAGATACTGAATCAATCTCGTCCCTTGATTTCTTATATAGTTCAAGCCTTTTGGCACATTGCAATCTTCTATCCATCAATGTCGGATCTTCATCCAACAAGTCCCCAAGTTGCTTACCCTAAAATATTAGCAAAACCATGAATAAGATGCAGCAGCTTTTAGCAAGCATCAACTTAAGAAGAATTGAGGCATAATGTATCTCCGATCATTATCAGCTGCTCAAAAACTACTTTCCATAAATGCAATTTAAAAGAACAACATTAAAATAAAGTTGGCTAATGTAACACACTTGTCTTGCTAAAAGACATTTATGAATACCGAAGGAAAACAGAATTGATCGGTACCTCTTTCTTCCCAATTTGTATGTAGAAGTGATTGAGTAAAGACTGTTTGGCCTCCTTAACTTGACAATAAACCACTGCCTTGGGAACTGAATTCTTAAGAGTCTCTAATACCATGTTCACATAAGATGATACGTTAGACCCGATTCTCCTAAAATGGCCCTCTGAATAGCGATCCACGGTTGTAGAAGCTGGATTTCCGCCTTTCTCCACTTCCTGGGGAAGCCTCCGGAAGAATTCAACCGTCAGATAAGAAGCTTCCATATCGACCAATCTAACGACTGTTTTCTTGCTATCCTCACGAAACCTTTCCAATGCTTCATTTGCTGCTGCAGCTATTGTTGATTGCAGAGTTGGAAACCGTCTCAACTCCTGTTACACGAAAGAGATGCAGTACAGAAATAAGATTGACATTTGAACTAGGTAGAAAAGCACAACGGCAACATTTAAGCAAAACAACAAGGATTATAACGCACCTGACACTCCTCCATTGACTTCCTCACGAGTTCCTTCAAGACGAAGTGTACCTAATGTGCAATTGGTGAGTCATTTATGTGACGAGAGATTTTAGACAAAACTTGCATGTGGATTGGATAAAATTATAAAAGGTAAACAAGAAAAACTTCTTACAGCATCAACGGTCGCTTCAGAGGGTCCCCTAAAATAATTTAGGGCTCCCTCAATAAGCCGTCGATAACCTTGCTCAGGGGCAATCAAGTGGGGCTGATAACCATCTGCTTCTGAAACAACTTTCCGCACATTCTGCATTGAAAGATGCCGATCAAGTGGAAGTTTCCTCAAAGCAGCAGGCAGCTGATGGTCGAAAACTCCATAAATTCGATCGCCTCCTGGTCGCCTGAAATAGTGAACATGTACAGCTAATTAACAAAAAGGTTAAATGATGCTGCAAGTTAATAAACAAAGAAGTGGCAAAAAAGCATTAAATGTCAACAAGACATTTTATTTCTCGTATGTGCATTAAAATTATATCTGTCGGTATTTCAGTTGAGAGCTAGCCAAATGTCAGTCAGAGGTTCCAGTAGTATTGCTTATGCTGTGGGCTTACTAGGTGGATAGAATGGTAACTCAGGCATGGAGCATTGAAAAACTGTCTTCAAGGTTATGTAATAGAGCTGATACGGTGTTTTTTTTTCTCTTTTTTACTTGACACGATCTTTACATATTCTCATACATTCTAAAGTGAATTTACTTAGAAGTCTGCAGCTTGGATACAATTTGACTTCTTCAAAGAAACATTCAAGACAGGAAAATTATTGGGTCTTGAAGATTCATAATATGAGAAAGAAATAGGAGGACAGAATTCCATACCCTCCATCCAGATGCTCCTTGAATATCCGGTCAAAAGCACGACAAAGATCCAAAATGGAATATAATTGAGCCTGAAACAAATCTCAGTTACTGATAAAATTGCTAGATTTCAATTCATAAATCCCAATCAGGAATGCACAGCTTACCCCTGCATCCATAGCGACAGGCCTTCCAAGGTGGTCCAACTCAGATTCAAGTTCCTCTATGGTTTTGTTAATCAATGAAGTGATACTCGGTATTCTTGCCCTAATTACGGATTCCAAGTGCTGAAATAAAAAAATTTACCTATATGAACTCCACTGTGCAATTTAGTACAGACAACATGATATGAAAAGAGAAAAAGAGACGTACCTTTGAGAGAAGTTTAGCAAGATACTCTGAACCCATTTTACTAGCCAAGTGCCCATAATCAGGACTTGTGGCAAAATATTCTCGTTCGTTTTGCCGTGCAAGTATCATATCAACACTTCTATTGATATCTGCTTGTGAACGATTCACAACTCCAACCCAGGGGTGCTGTAAATGATAAGATCTTCCTTCAAGAACCTGTTGGCAGGGAAGAGGCTTAGTTGAAACCGGGGAAAAAAAAAAGATGGAGTTTTTCCATTTTTTTTTATCTGGGGAAAAAAAATAACTCGTTTGCATGTCAACAGGTCACTCATGGTTTGCTGCAACCGAAACAAGGGAGTTGGGGTGGGAGGTGGAAACCAGATAACAAAACAAAGAGGAATTTAAAAATAAAGTATATTTCTAGAATTGGAAGGCAATGAGAAAAAAGGGAAAAAATGATCTTGGGCATCAATTAGGAAAGCTTGATCAAATGATCATTTCAGAACTTCATTTTCTTGCATCACTTAGAACAACATACCATATTCTGTTAAATAGTATTCCAAAGAGTAAAAAATATGAATCCTTATAATCTAATTATTTATGTGGAATATATTAGTGTGTGTGAGGAGGGAGGGGTGAGCTCACGTCCAGAGCATTAGTTCCTTTGTCCATCAAATCTAATTTTGTCAGTACTCCAAATGTGCGTTCACCTACAATAATTGCAAATAGAGCTCCATAAAAATGGCAAACACGCAGCTTCTACAGTTCCAAAATTTAGGTTAATCAAAAGGACAGCAAACATACCCTTCGGGTCGACTTCCCTGGAAAGTTTAATAGCATCAGATGTGGCAATATCTTGGTTTGCCGGAGATATAGCTAGTATGATGCAGTTGGGCTGGCACATGCACAAAATCCATTACAGTGGCAATATATATAGAAGTTCATATTCAATAGAGCACACGATATAATAGATGACTTGTGTACTATTAACAGCCTCACAAATTTGTTCATTGAATTGAAACTGACAAGTTCAGACAAACAGTGTTAAAAAATATCGTTCTATATGTTTTCCGAATACATGCTTTCGAAGAGTTCATCAGAGCTGTATCCATGTGAATACTCGTCAAAATATATTAAGGAAAGAAACAAAGGCAAGCATGTTCCTGTGAATCTTCATTTTCTAAACACCTATAATAGTTGATTTATAGGACAATAAACTTGAGTTGCAGTCCAGTAACAACTGGAACTGGAGAAATGATAATGTAGTACATTAAAGAGAAACTATCATCTTCACCTTGTCAACAAAAGATCGAACCATAGCTTCAATGTCTTGGGCTATACTTTCAGGTTGTCCCTCTGGAAGGAACAAACATCTTTTTATTGGCTGAAGTTCACGTCAATTAAAATTTTTCTCGTGATTAGACAAAAAACAAATTAGTACGTACCAATAGCAACTTTGGTCAAACCAGGCAGATCAATTAGAGTTAAGTTGACAACTGCAAGACAAAACACCGCATCAGAGGGAGACATACTGAGTCTAGGCGCCTTTCCACACGATCAATTGAATATTATTGGAAAAAGACTGGATATTCACTACTATTCACTTGAAGTCTACTGCTCACTCATTTGATTTGATATAAGTTTGAAATCCACCGAGGTAGAGTAGTGGATTAGAAAAACCAACTAGCTAAGCCTTGTCCCTTTGAAATTGTATCAGCTACATAATCTTTTCTCACCATTTAGTTTAATCTAACTCTATATCTTTCGAAAGAGCCAATGAAATCATATGTTTTGCGGCAACAACTGACCATGTTAATTTGGTTCTCTCATCCTATTCTGACCTGTGTTACTGTATTATACTAGGACATCACTCCTGTGAACAAGAACTTCTTTAAGACAATGCAAGATAATTCTCGTACTTACCTTAATTTATTATAACCTAGCACCACATCTTCTTGTTGGTGTAAAGTCCTCATCTTTGTTACACTATCTCTTAGACAAGTTTTCCTTTCATGATCCAATCAATTCCAAATAGCATAACTGGTATAATATTTGTTGCATACAACTACCTAACTTGGTTGATATCTTTATCATCACATAGGACCTGTTGGGTTTTGATACCCAATAAAACCCGGGCTATGATGTAAATCGGTTTTAGTTGGATTATACTTCATAGGCCTCGGCCGATGAGTGAAGTGAAATGTCGACGCCACAATCGAACCAATCGAATCACGTAATCCACTTGGGTCATTTGAAGTAGCCCAATTATATTAGTGCTGCTCATGGCTCAACCCAAATTAGGACGGCTCTTACGATTTGCTAGCCCACTACTTATGTTTTATTGGGCCCAACCTATTCTCTATCCTAAAGCCCACCATTTTCGATTATATACTACCATCCGTTACTGTGGCAAATTGAGTGAGAAATTGATAGCCGCCCCTTTTCTCTAGAAGCAAGAACCGTCTCTTTTGTCTTGACTGTGTGCTCTCGGCTTTGTGCCCCCTTTTGAGATTTGTTTCTTCTTTTTTCAGTCAGCCTTTGTGGCTTACCCTCTTGGCTATAATATTCTCATTCCAAAGTCCTTTGTGGGCTATTTAGAGGTAGGAGCAACCAAGTTGGAAGTGTTGGTTTATGGTTGTTTTGTTGGTTGATTGTGGTGTCGATTCTTGATTGACTGAGCCCGAAATATTGGATATTGGAGCCCCAAAATTAACAATAACATTTTTCTCTCCTTAGAAAAGCCTGTGTGGTTAATTGCCTTGGCTAACCTGTTTGTTGTCGTTCATCTCATTGGAGGCTACCAGGTAGGCACCTGACTTTGTTTCCTTCAATCATTTATTCGTTCTAGAAAAGTAAATAATTTTTTTTTTAAATTTTTTATTTTTGTTTCAGATCTATGCAACGCCATTTTTTGATAAGATGGAATATGCACTTGTAAAAATACTAAAATTCAAGCCTAGTTTGATGTTGCGAATTGTTTCGAGGAGTATTTATGTTGGTATGTACAATTTGTTTTCTACGAATCCTGCATTATACTGATATGTGGTCTAGTATATCATCATGTTCCTCACAAGTTTATGCACTCCTAATTGATTGTAGCATTTACTATGGTTGTTGGAATTACCATCCCTTTCTTCGGTGCTCTTCTCGAATTTTTTGGTGGATTTGCTTTTGCATCAACTACATACTTCGTGAGTAAATATACTCCACTGGAAGCATTGCACAAGATAACAAACAAGATCTTAAGGAGCTTTATTAAATCTTGTACTACAATGTCCTCTAGCCTGCCAAAGATGACTTCAAAGGCATCCTTGAAATGATGGGTCTAGACTAAGCTGATTAATAAAAAGAGACATAGGACAAATTTTTTCAGTTGTTTTTATCAAGTTAAATATACTCCAACATGTCAAATATGTCACAAGTGCCATATCATTCTTATTTGTATTTTATAGCTGAATGTACATCTGTTTTTACATAATATTCTTGCAGCTTCCTTGTATCATTATTTACTAACTGGGTAAGTGTGAAATTTGCAGTCACAATCTTCTTGAGTTTTTGCTTTGACAATAAAAAACCTGATTGATTCAATTTCTCAATATGGATTTCAGATTTACATTGTTCTTGGAGTTATTTTGATGATTATTACATCCATTGGAGGATTAAGGCAGATCATTCTCGAAGCAAAGGATTACGAATTCTTCTCATAAACTTGTTTTTCAGACTTTCTTATATGTAATTCCCCTTGTTTGGTAACAAACGTTTGATTGCACTGAACTTTATTAAGGGAGAAGAGAAGCTAAAATCTTATTATTATATTGTTTAGTCGTATCTAGTACTGTATGTCAAACCTATACTAAATGTGTATAGTTAGATTGAATGTCCAGTGCAGCAATGTATATTGTGTATTGAGATACATGAAATAGCAGTGGTCAAGTTACCATACTTGCAGTGCTAACTACATGTGCAATCTCTTGTGCAATTTGAAAACAAAAAGATCATAATATATTCATATATCATGAGGCTACCCTTCTGTTTCAACAACTCGTAGGCGTAGCATTTGTCTTTAGCTTGTTGATCTTGAAAGGCTTGGTAACAATTAGGGTGTTGAAATTATATTCGAAAGTGCCTTAACACCATACCTGAACTCCAAGCTCTAATGAGACTTGTTTGCTGGAAACTCATTGTATAATACTGATGGTAGCAAATATTGTCGTAACGAGATCATCATCATAATTTAGTATTTAGAATTAATTGAGTTCATGACAGCTTATCATTGAGACTTCTCTTCTAGAGCTCAGTAAAGTGTGAGAGGAAACAATGTCCTGACTATCAAAGAATTTAAGTTCCTTGATTGAATTCACAGTGGCAGAGAATTATAGAAGCAACAAAAAGAAATAGACTCAAATATCTCAACAAGAACGACTAATATATCAGACAAGAGAAATAGGTTGTACCTTAAAAATATAAGATCAAGTAAAATCTTTTAACAATCGCATTCTTCTTCCTCCATCTTGTTAGGAATTTGAGGAGGTGGTATGGTGTGATATGAAGTATAGACTGCACAAACCAGAACAAGATTAAAAAGAAAAAACAAGTAAAAAGATGAACATAGGAACCGAATACTTTATTCACAACCAATAGAAGGAAAATTACAATTTCAACAACTAAAGGTCTAATAAACTGAATGAAGAGTCTAGTATTTGTAGGGGAACTACAAGGAAACTAGGTCAAAAATCACGTAAAATCGAAAAACACGAAAAAATATTTGCGGCCCGCCGCTCGAGCGAAGGCTCAGCGATAGGCGAGCAATAGCTCCACTGTTCCAATTTTGTTCATCTCGCTCGAATGGAAGTCGAGCGACCGTCCAACGCCGTCAATCCGTTCTTTTTCCTTCTTGGACCATATTTTGACATCTTCAAGCCCAATACTCTAAAACGCGAAGCCTTAAACCCAATTTGGACGAGATTTGGGTAACAAAACCTAACATTAATCTCCACCTTTACACATATTTCGGTGCAACGAACAAAGCACCAAAATTTCTCCACCTGAAAAAATAAGTCTGCAGCAAAACACACTGAAATCTTCAAACTGAAACAAACCTCTCCAACACTAGAAAATATTCTTTCACTTCCACCATATCCAAAAACTGATACAAATGAACCCAACCCCCAGATTCCCAAAATTCACAATGAATTCAAAATTTACCAAAACAAGGTCGAAACGTACCCTGTAACAGAATCTCCACTAAATGCTTTAGCTGAAGGCCTCTGGCTAGAATCGTCACCTTCAACAACTCTAAAAGCATGCACATCCAGATCAGCATCCCTATACTTATTTCCAATTGATCTCTCCCTAGCCGTTGAATACAAATGGAACCACAAACTGTGGTGGCAAAACAGAATTACCCATATCTCCCAAACTCGACAGAGTAGTATTCTTTAAAATTGGACCCAGAACCACTTCCCAATGGTACTGTACCAAACTGTATTTCCACCATGGTACTAAACCTATGTTGATGTTTCTTCATTGATTCTCCTCGACCTTGCAAGATGTATAACTGGCACATTCTCCATCCCTCCAATACAACAAGGACACATTTTCGAACCTTCAGGACTCCAACTGAACCAAAGAACGTGTACCCTCTCGAATCCAGGGTACTCAATGAGATGATATTCTTCTTCAAGTCTGGAACATGTCGAACCTGGCCAAGAGTTCTAGTTGTTCCATCCATTAACTTCAATCTAACTCTCCCACTACCAGATACCCGATAATATTCGTTGTTTCCCATAACAATAGCACATTGCATCACCGTTTCATATGATTCAAATAAATCCCCATTAGAACTCATATGAAATGCACAAGCTGTATCCAAAATCCACTCCTCGTCAGGCTTGGATTCACGTCAGAAATAGTCAAAAGATCTCCATCACTTACAAAGTTCTCTGTGATGTCAGCTTCACTTGAAGTCCCTGATTGCCTCCCACGATTTGTAGCTGAATTACCCTTACCCTACAACTTCTTGTAATCTCTCTTGATGTATCATTTCATCTTGCAGTAAAAGCAGACCCTATTGCTGAAATCTATCCTCGACTTGCCCCTTCTCCGATCACCACAAACCACAAAAGCTTCATCATCTTTGGAACCAGATCCAACTAAATGCTACAACTTCTCTTTTGAGAACTTTCGTAGTATACGAAGAAGTTAGGTAAGTGTGTCATGACTGTACAACATCGTATCCCTAAAAAATGAAAACGAACTAAGGTCAAGTCCTCCTCATCATATTTTACCTCTAACGTCTCCAGATCAGTGACAATCTCTATAACACAGCCAGATGATCTTCCAATTATTGGCCTTCTGCCATGCAATGAGAATAAAGCCTCTACTTCAGATGTAATTTGCAGGTCAGACTTTTGGTTATGCACAATTGCTTCAATTTCAACTACAACACAGTTGCTGTCTCCTTCAAGACGTTCTGAAGATGTTGCTAGATAGATGAAGATGAATCTCTGAAAGTTCCTTGCGATCCTTCCATCGCTTCTCCTCTGTTGTCCAAGTTGTAGGCATCTTATCAAATCCCAACAAAACATTATCCAAATTCATCTGTGCCAATATAGCTCTCATCTTCACTTACCACAACGAAAATCTTATACTGCGATCCTATAGCGGAATATCATATTTCATGGTAGCCATCGATAACAATAACCTCGAAAGAATCAAATCCTTGATCTGTAGAACTACTGAACCTTAGCTCTAATACCACTTGTTAGGAATTTGAGGAGGTAATATGGCTCGATATGAAATATATATCGCACAAACAAGAACAAGATTAAAAAGAAAAAACAAGTAAGAAGATGAATTGGTAGATGAACCGAATACTTTAATTACAACCAATGGAGAGAAAATTACAATTTAAGCAACTAAATGTCTAATAAACTAAATGAAGAGCCTCATATTTGTAGGGGAATCATCTAAAACCCGAAAATAAGGAAACTAGGTCAAACATCGCATAAAACTAGAAAATACGGAAAAATATTCAAGGCCCATCGCTCTAGCGAAGGCTGAGCGATAGGCGAGCGACAGCTCCACAGTTCTAATTTTGCTCTTCTCACTCGAGCAGGAGTTGAGCGACCATCCGCGCCGTCAATCCATCTTGAACCCTATTTTGACATCTTCAAATCCAATACTTCAAAATGCGAAACCCTAGATCCAATTTAGATCGGATTTGGGTCACAAAACCCAACACATTCCTTAATATATCTTCCTTTTAATTCTTGAATAACCAGAAACACAACATACCCATTAAACAATATACATTACAAGATAATAAGACTAAACTACGCGTAAAAACTAATTTTTATTATATTTTATAGAAAACTTGATTATCTAGGATAACAGGGAGGCAACGTTTAACAGTCGAGCTACCTAGTGCCTTTCTGTGTTGTCATACCCAGAAAGCAGCACCTCGCTGCCAACAGTGATTTCACCCAGATTACTTCCTTCAATTCTCAGACAGTTGCAAATTTCTAACCGACTGCAATGGTGAAAGCTTTCACAAATGTTCAACTGAATACAAAAGCACTTGTTATTGACAGTAGAGAGCAGTAAGCTACTAAGTTTGGAACTGAAAGCAAACTCCAGAAATCACTAGATAACTTTTCGAACACTTGTTACTCCCTTATAGTAATAACATAAAAGGACTCCTACAAATTTTAGCGATTAAAATATCTACAAAGTGTTTAAAAAATATTTTCCACATGATGAATTTGGATGTTTCATCAGTGGCTTTGGGTCGAGAGTCGAGACATATGAGATATAATTGAATGAGGAGTCAAATTTGCGAAAATTTGTGGGCATTACATTTTGAGTAAGGAATACAACATGAGGCTTCCCACTCCAGATGGAGTAGTGCCCTCTTTAAGACTCCTAAATTGTTTTCTTGCATTCATTGTTTCTAAAATATCTGTCTTATTCTACCAATCGTCACAGATAGAATATGACCTCTTTAAGTTCTCTCTCCTTTGTATTTTGGGTTGTATTCGTTGGTGTACAACATAGCCAACTTATTCGCTTCATTGTCTCCTAGAGGAAAATTTGTTTTAGTTCAAGTACGTCACATTGTAGCGGAGGCAAATATTGTCCTAAGGAAAACGACTCAGCCACGTGTCTTGGAATTTTCCAATGAATATTTGCAGTTGTTCAAGAGGTTTCTTCTACTACAAGTCGGGTTTGATTACTACACTGAAGAGTTTAGTACCAACACAAAAACCTTACAACACTAAGAATAAAAAGAACCTAACTACTTCTATGAAAGGTTGATGCTGGTCTTCGTATAATTGACTGCAGCTACACGTGGTCAGATGAAATAAGCTGAGCAGTTGCCCTTGACACTCCGGCGTCTAATGCTGATTTCCTTGCATTTTCTCAGTCTTACTATGCAAATGCCTGTCTGAAGTCCATATTGATAGTAACACCCCTGATTTTACTAGCAACAGCTCTGTACAAAATCTCACTGTTTGATTCTTGTCCAAATTCAATATGATTACAAAATGCAAATAAGGGATTATTGTGGGATTTGTTCGCTTCATTTGTTTTATGTAGAAGGCAATGCTCAAAATAGATAAACAATATGGCTCCCACTTTTCTTAGAGATCCTTACTCTCTTCAAATGGCAGGTAAGATAAAAATATACAATTTTATTTATACCTCTAAACAACAATTCTATGAAAGGAATCCATTAGTTTTGATGCTAAAACTCATGATTTCAGGTTTGTATCGAAGCCATGGAAACCAAAGAATCAACCCATATTTATTCACCAACTGCAGCAAATGGAAGCTCAGACATTATGGATAATGTACCTCTCTCTCTCATGAATCAAACCAAGATCTTCTTGTAGATCTAGAAACACACTGAATGGAGCAGCGAAAAGAATTCAGATAGTATATCTCAATGTAATTAGAACAAGACTTTGTTGGTTGTTATTGCACGTTCAATGTGAAGGCAGAACATTGAAGCACATGACTCCATTTGTGTTCTTTTATGCATGTTTGGCTTTAAAATGATTACTTATAAGTTTTAAATAAATAATTATTTTCATTTTTAGAAGTTTCAAATTAGTTTGGAAACAAAATGTACTTTTACATTTTGTATGCTTAACCAAACTAACCTGGTTGTCCAATCATTCATCAGTTATTGCTGTTGTGGTTAACATTCTTGTTGACCTCAAAAAACATCGTCAACAGAATCCTATCACCTCCCCTCCACGTAGACGTGATCTGCACACTGAAACACCTCGTTAGGAGGCAAAGATCACCGGTCGAGAAAAAGGTCCAGTAATCGTTTGCATTTTGATAATCAAATCAACTGCCGAATAAGAGAAAAATGAATGCAACAGACTGGAAATGTAAATGGGCCAAATGGGTTAACGGGTAGAGCCCATGATTCAATTGCTTAATTAAAATAAGCACAATCAATTAGATAGTCCATGCCACATCGGCATATATGGAACACATTCCGTCTTAGCGTGCCACGTAATCTACGGATATAACAATTGACACGACCAGCCACAATTACCCTATGGACTCGACACGTGCCATGCGCTGATGGTTGATACTAGCTAAGTGTCGGACCCACCACCAAGATAACTTTGACATACCTTGACTATAATATACTTTTATAAAAATTTTGACAAAGTTTCCTTTGTAATATGGACTAAAAAAGCCTGAACAGTAATCAATTTACTCAAACATGTACATATAATTTAAAATAGGGTACACCAGCTCCTCAAAACACAAACTATACAAAATCTGATACAGTAAATCGACATTTACTATTATTTATAAATAAAATTCCCAAAAGTACTAAAGATACCAAATATGCAACGAGCCCATGATATAGATTTATACAAATTTACTTTTTTGATAAAAAGATGCATGTATACCAAAAGAAATATGACAAATATAAATTGACAAGATGAGTCGTACAACTATAGGCATACAAGATGAGTCGTACAACTATAGGCAACGTAGGGTACAACTCAATGGATGGACAGGTTTCAACGCTGCTCAACTCAGCTACTATTTGATAAGGAAAATGGTGACAAAAGTATAATGAAATCATAAAATTCTTTACTCTTTATTCTCAATAAACAATTGTAAGATATAACTAATAAAAGAAATATGATATCAATACATATGAGTGAAAACATCCTTTCACATCACTATAAGCAAAAATCTTTATTCTATAAACTGAATAAGATTCTGTAGTTTGAAATCTGAGAAACTGTATAATGCAGAAAAATCACACCCAAAAAGGTACCCAGAATAACAATACTCATGCATCAATTAATACAGATATATGGCAAAACTATTCAATTCTGAAATTCTGGTCATATGCGCATAAAGCTACTCGAAAGCTATAATCTCATCATACACTATGGAAATACATTCACAATAGTGCAGAGCGGGTAAAATCACCATAGCCCCCGTTTGGCACCCATTCATTTCTCTTTCTCATTCTCATTTCAACCACACATTCTCCTAATAAAATAATATTACACACAAATCAAAAACTTTTCATCACTTTTCCACCACACATTCTTACATCAATCACTATTCTAAAAATTCTTTTCAACCTAAAAAGCCCCCGTTTGGCACCCATTTATTTTTCTTTCTCTTTCTCATTCTCATTCTCATTCTCATTTCAACCACACATTCTCCTAATAAAATAATATTACACACAAATCAAAAACTTTTTATCACTTTTCCACCACACATTCTTACATCAATCACTATTCTACAAATTTTTTTCAACCCAAAATGGGTTTCAAACAGGGGCATAATAGTCCTACACTGTGGAAGTAGAGAGCATAAAATTACTTGGATACTTTCTAATATTTTTAAAAATAATTCGAGACACTCTGAAATATACTAATATAACATACCAACGCAATGAATTATCTGAACTAAATTTAACTTTTAAAAGAACTAATTATAAAATCTATTTTTATTTTGAAAATCATGCTGTCACTTCAATTATAAGAAATATGTAACTTTCTGATCTACTATAAATTTAGTAAATACTTATTTCTAAAAAATAAGTTTTTTCCCATTCACTAAAGACAATGTACAGGCTATGGATGTCGTTAAGCTTTTTCAATCATTTCGTCACCACGTGAAATATGATACAAAATAACTAACTTAACAGCTATCTTACTAAGTAGCTCTCAATATAATAATCGAATACTAAAACTTGATTTCTCAATACTGGAATAAATTCCTCAAATTTCCTTTAATCAATTTGGGCTAGTTCTACATTCTAATACCTTGACCAATATTCACTATATCCAAATTTACCTTCATCTCAATCATAGAAATAATCACACACCTTCCAATCTAGAGAAAACTAGCAATTAATAACTCAACCAATTTAAATTTCATTTTGTTCCATAAACTCATGCTTTAAATGTGAGTAATTTTATCAACATAACATTTCCACAAACTCAATAACCCAATTAAAAATTTTAGGGTTTGCTAGAATTGCTCACCTTATGCAATTAGCATAACAAATCAAGGAGTTGGCTTGAAATTATATTCCTTCCATTTAATTGAAAATTACACCAACCAATTAAAACCCTCGATATTTTACAAAAATTACACCATAAAACATTTACTTCTATACTCTTTAAGAACGAAGAAATTGAACTCAAACTTGAAGAAGTTAGCACATAATTCCTTCCTTCCTTCTTTCCTTTTTTCCCCCTTTTCTTTATTTGTCCTTTTTTTTCATTTCTTTTTTGATCTTCCGCCCATGTACGGTTTTTAGCTTCTGTGTGTTATATAAAATGAAGACAATGCTTTATAAAGAGACTTGTGCTCCACTAACTCCACTTTTGCAAAGGAAGTCACTCATCTTCAATTTAATACAACTTTTAGTCATTTAACATCCAATAATAGATAAGCACGTTCCCAGCTTTAAATTAAATCCATCTTAAACCCTTGAATATTTTCAATTACAAAATAAACTCCAAGAAAATAATTTATTCCATATAAGTCCCTATTTGACTTCGATTTTGACTAGTCGAACCTTTAACTTTGAATAAAAAATCTTGACTTTTGACTATTATAAAATGGGGTGTAACAACAATAGTCCCTCAAGTCTGAGTCGTACATTCATGTTGTAGTCGGACTTTGAAATATAAGTAGTCAAGTAAGTGAGTTCTTAAAGATTGTCTCAAAAATATGACTAGCTCCAATAAGTGAGAGCTTATAAATTGCCTTAAGAACATAAGCTGAATATATGTTGACTTACGAATTTCCACGATAACATAAGCCACTCCAATATTCGAGGACTTACGAATTACCTCAAAAATATTTGTGCGAGCCTAAATAAGCAAAGGCTTACTGGTTGCTTCAAAAGATAGATACTGCATATAATTTGTTGAAATTTCTGCAGCATCTTCTTTGTAATATGGACTAAACCAACCTAATATATAACATAATATCTCCACTGCTAATATATAAAATAAATTGTTATCCATTTGCCCTTCAAATTAGTTATGACGATAAGGTAAATAATAACATATCAAATTTCTCCAAGATATAATATGTAGAGAGCATATAAAGTATCATAGCATGTCATAACTTGCACAACTCAGTGTAATAGTATGGTTAATGTAAATCAACATGTTTATAATGTAGATGATGTGACTACATACAAATAGTAGTGAAAATAGTATCATGACATATAGCGATATGACAGAGGTGCTTTGCAACAACTATATAATGCATATGCTAGCAATAATATGTAACGATACAAGATACTAGTATCATAATAGTCTCCTGAGTCTAAGTATAGATATTCATATAATGCGTAGAAATTTGAGTAGAAGTGATGTTGATGCAGATGTGAGACTCTAAATAGATAAGCAACTAGATGAAGTTGGTATACAGACGAGACTCCAAATATAAGTATATGTGATTAGCTGACGTCCTTACATAGAGGTGTTACATCTTTGTCAAGGGCTTCCTTCATGGTAGATGGTTCATCCATAGAGAGCATCATCTTTGACGGAATTAAAGGCGACCTCTGTGGGGGTGTCACATACCTCGTCCATTGAAATGGACATCCATGGAAAAGGTTACCTCGTGGGGGATGTTGGTACCTCTTCAAAAGCTTGCACCATGATAGATGGTTCATCCATTTAGAGCATCATCTTCGATTGAATCAGGTACGACCTCTATGGGGGTGTCACGTGTCTCACCATCGAAGTGGACATCATTGGAAGAAGCGACCCCATGGGAGTGTCTATACCTTGTCAAGGGCTACCTCCATGGTGTATGGTTCATCTATGTAGAAGCATGATAAGCTGAAGTAGGGGTGTATTGAGCTCTAAAAGATAAATGTAGCTAAAATTTAGTTGAAGCATAGGTAATGATCTCTCTAAAGACACATGCAACTGTAATGCAACATCACATATTGTGAGGCATCTTGCATTGCAAGCCGGTAACTCATTTTGAACTATCAAGTCTTATAGACTGTCCTCAAAATGAGAGTGTCTTATAGATAAGCTCGATGATAGTGAGAGTCGAGAAATTAATATCTCATGAAGCTAGGAATAAGCATCGGAGAAGCAGGGAATAAATATTCCATGAAAAGCTCTTGAACTATTGGAGTCTTATAAGTGGCACCGAATACGAGGTTTTATAGATAGGCTCTTCAATAGTGAAAAGTGAGTGATAAGCATCTCGCGAAGCCAGGAATAAGTACTGGTGAAGCGGTGAGTAAACATCCCACGAAAAGCTCTCGAACTATCGAAGTCTAATAATCTGACCTCGAATAGATAACGACTTATAGATAGGCTAGGCGATAATGAGAGGAAAGGATTAAACCTCTTACGAAACTAGGGAATAAGAATCTGCAAAGCGAGAAATAAACATCCGTGAAAAGCTCTCAAGCTATTGAGTCTTATAAACGAGCCTCGGATAGATGGGGATCCTATAGCTATCCACGTAAATATCTCTCAAACTTTGAAGGCTTATAAACTGACCTCAGAATGATGAAGTCTTACAGATAGGCTTAACGATATGAAGACGACGAATAAATATCTCACGAACCCAAGAATAAGCATCTAGTAAGGGAGAATAAAATTCTTTCGAATAACTCTCAAACTATCAAAATATTTTAAACTGGGCTCGAAATGACGATGTCTTATAATTAGGCTTGATGATAGTGAGAAACGAGGAATAAAAATCTCACAAATTCAAGAATAAGCATCTGACAAAGCGGAGAATAAATATTCCACGAAAAGCTCTCGAACTATCTGAGTATTATAAGCTGGCCTCGGGATGACAAGGTCTTATAGCTAAGCTCAACGATAGTGAAAGGCGAGGACTAAACATCTCTCAAAACCAGGAATAAGCATCTGGCAAAGCGGGGAATAAACATCATGCGAATATCTCTTGAACTATCGAATTTTTATAAGCTAGCCTCGAAATGACAAGGTCTTATAGTTAATCTCGACAATAGTGAGAGGCAATAATAATTGTCTCGGGAATCTAGGAATGGGAATAAACGTCCCATGAAAAGCTCTCGAACTATCAGAGTCTTATAATCTGGTCTCGGATAGAAAAGGTTTTATAGCTAGGCTCGACCATAGTGAGATGTGAGGAATAAATGTATCGTAAAACCAGGAATAAGCATATGAAGAAATGGGAAAATCCCACAAAAAGCTCTCAAACTATCCGAGAAATAAGTAACAGTGAAGCACAAAATAAATGTCCTACGAAAAACTCTCAAAACTATCAAAGTCCTTTAAACTGGCCTCGGATAGATGAGGTCCTATAGCTAAGCTCGATGTTATTGAGAGGTGAGGAATAAATGTTTCGTAAAACCAGGAATAAACGTCTAATGAAGTGAGGAATAAATATATACGAAACGTCGTTGAACTATCGGAGTCATATAAGCAGACCTCGGATAGATGAGGTTTGATAAGAGTGTAAAATATCATGTTTTCCCCTCTTATTTGTTGTCCTCGTATGATTATTTGATACCAAAATGCGCTCATTATCTTTATATTTTGATATAGGTAGCAATTTGTTGAATAAATATGGTGAAATCTGGAAGAAATAAGTGAAAAAGAGCCAAAGTGGAAGAAAACAAAAGTTCAAGGACCAAATTACAAATACCCAAAACATGACACGTAAGATTAATATGAAGATATGAAAATTTGAGAGTGTTAGGCATCAATTGGATGAGGAAAGAAGTCAAAGGGAAGAAATATAGTCAAAGTATTATTACATATCAACTCCTAGCCGAAAAAGTTCTACTTCGGATTTTCAATCTCAGTTTGAGACCCATTTTTGGCATAGGAAATGTTCGAATTGGAAAATTTATATCTCTGGAAGATTTTCATCCCTTTGAGTTAGCTTTCCACTGCATCTTGAATTGTCTCAATCAAATAGCAGGGGAGAGCGATATGAGCAAAATAATAAAGGTTGTCATGTGGAAGTTATCTAAAGCTACGTGGTCACATGGCTTAAATTCAAAGCAGTTGCATACTCTATTTCAGTGAATTTCAGGGCCAAGTTAAAAAAAAATTATGTTGTTGCATCCACTTATTCTATGCGGTCGCATAGAGTATTTTCGAGACGAAAATTCTGGTTTTCGAATTTAAGTCAACTTATTCTATGCGGTCGGATAGCGTATCTCCTCCATACTACTTTCTCTCATCCTTGGCTCAAGAATCTCTATGCCGATCTAAAAATTTTGGTAAAGTTAGGATGGAACTCAATCGGAATTGGTGATTTCGCATCTTTTATCTATGTAATTTGATTTTTCATTGTCAAACAATTCTAGAATTTAGATTTTCTTGAATTATCTTGTTTTGAAATTGGTTTAACCTTTATTAAATTTGTTATGGATTCAGTCATGTTTTTTCCATTGATTAATTGAAATAGTTGTTAAGTTTAGGTGAAGCTTGGAAGGAACTCGATTGATTTTGTAAATTTCATCGTTTCGTCGCCCATGTAATGTGTTTTTATTCATTAAACAATTCTAGAATTTAGATTTTCTTTTCATGAATATTTTGGAATTGACTTAACCTTCACTAGATTTTTAATGGATTCATTTACTACTCTTTAGTTAAATTAATTTTCTTATTTGTTATTTTTTTATTCTCATATAATTTAGTTTTCGTGTTTTATGAGTAGGGATCTAGGCGAGAAAGGAAGCTCTACCAAAGAACCTTTTTTTAATGTTTGAATCACTTTCTAACCCTATCTTTGATACTGCATCTATTGCCAGGAACACCATACAACACAACACTATGAATAATAGAGAACATGTTGATGCGCCTTGTAGGACTTTACATGATTATCTTCACCCCCCACACACACATCCACACTATCATGCATCATGTTTCCGCATACTATGCCATGTATTGATATTAAACGAGAATGATTCAACGTCTTTCTACTTTTTATGGACTTGAAAATGAAAATCCATACATACATATTAGGGAGTTTGAGGAGGTGGTCACAACATTCCACAATCAACATGGTACAACAAATGTAGTGGAGCTAAAGTTTTTCTCATTTTCACTTAAAGAACGAACTAAATGCTGGTTGTATTCGTTGAGACCGTGGTTGATTGGCACTTGAGCTGAAATGACTCGAGCATTCTTTAATAAATACTTTCTCCACCATAAAACTAGTACCCTTAAGAAGCAAATATCATCATTCACTCAAAAGGACCGTAAGACTTTATACCAAGCTTGGAAAAGATATAAGAACTGTAAGCCTTCTATCCCCACCATGGTTATGAGAGTTGGCTCATTGTACGTTACTTTTATGAGGAATTAACAAATATGGAGCGTCAATTCATAAAGATGATGTGTAACGGTAATTTCCTACAAAACGATCCGGATGAGGCTATAGACTATCTAGATGACCTAGTTGAAAAATATCATACTTGGACTAGACCTAGTGCCACCGATAGTACTAATAGGTCACGAGCTGCATGAAACTTCAATAGCACATGTATCTATAATTTAGTGTGGAGGATAGCTTTAGAGCAAAAGTAGAAGCCTTGATTAGAGAACTAGAAATCCTAAGTGCTAAAGACTCGAAATCTGCACTGAATATATCTTGTGTTGAGTCTTGCAGACCCTGTCTTGTGTGTGATGGAAGTGATCATTCGGCTCAAGAGTGTTCTACTTTTATGAAGATGACGGGGGTTTATGATGAACACTACAATGCCTTTGGCACGTATAACAAGCCCTACACTCTATTATGTAAAACCTAGTTGGAAATCTGAAAACTAGCAACCTTCCCAAATAGAGCTTACACTATACCTTCCCGTCAACCTAAATCCTCTAGGAACTCCATAAAGGACACCATGCATGCGTTTATAGAGGCACAAAATAAAACCAATAAAAAATTTGAGACTATGATTACCCAAATTATTGAAAAAAATAAGGAGATAAAAAATCATATGTCCAAATCGACAAATGCTATAGATGTAGTGGAAGGTGGGAAATTCCTGGCTCAAGCTAAACCAAATTCTAAAGGGCAACATATGGCACAAATCTCAGGATCAGAAGAAAATAACCTTAGGGAAGTGAATGCCATAATCACTCGATCAAGGAAAGTCATAGAACCAATCCCCAAGCATATGGAAATGAAAAAGGAGACTAGTGAGGATAACCGTAGTTATGAAGTAGTAGAAAACCCAGTTAGAGTGCCTTTTCCTCAAACTTTTAAGCCTGAACTGAAGTCTGATGTTCAACATAGTGAAATCTTAGAACACCTCAAGCAAGTAAAAATTAATATGCCTCTCTTGCATGTGATTTC
>CAIGRS010289168.1:756-13689 GCA_903798395.1 Fraxinus floribunda
AAAAAAAAAAAACCCAAAAAACAAATAAAAAAATAAAAACCCTCTGTCATCGTAACCAACAACACACAGATATTTCTTTTATTTTAGCAATAGAGTCGTGAGGAATGCCTATACGGAACAAAGACATAAAGTACAGTGGCTAATTTGGACCAAAAAAAATTTAGTAACTAAAGTCTATAAACTGGGTGACCTTCAATGTTTTTAACCCATTATATGAAAGATCATAGAAGTAAATCCATAAATAAGTATAGAGAGAGAGAGAGAGAGAGAGAGAGAGAGAGTCCCTTCGTTCCTTGAAGTTCGCTTTCAACAAATTAGTCCTTCAACCTTCAATTCTCCATTTGGTCCAAATTCTATTGGTCCATCAACCAACAAAAAAAATGCACAGAGTAGCATGTACTAGGATAATATGCTAATGCTTACATGCTTCAACAAAACATTGATTTTGTAATTAGCAAATATGTATTCTTCACTTGAATACAGTTCATATCAAAAAGCAAACTGAATATGATCTAAATACAATTCAAATCAGAAAGCAACTTACAGATATATTATGTATTTAACATAAACCCCTCTAAAGAAATTATAACAATCAACATATAATATAGATCATATAAAACCCATAAGCATCAATCTCACAATCCACCACCACAAACCAGCCATTAGCCCCTATCTTCAAATATCCCATGACCCAAAGCCTCAAATGTGGAAAACAGTTTTCAATGTGTTAGATATTTATCTATGCCATCTAATACCTATATATAAATCTATCTGCCTACCTATCTAACCACTGTAAATCAGCAAGTAATTACCGGTGTGCTCTGGCAATGAATGTTTCATGAAGAGTTACTTTTTGCTATTTTTCCTGGGGTTTTCTTCAGTTTCAGAAAATACACTTTCAAGTTGCTCTCCCAGACTCTCAGTATAACAAGCAGAGAAAGCAAAGCTTCTTGTATAACGTTAAGTGAGACCTTTCAGGAGCTTAGCAGCAGAGCTAAGAAGGAGCTCAAACTATTTTTCGAATCAAAAGGCTACTTTCTAGATTTTTCTCTTCAATTTAAGCGATTTCACGTCTATGCTAATCCTTACTTGACTTACCAATTTTATAGAAAGCTTGATGGAATAGTAATGACGCCACAAACAAGAATAAAAACGATTGACTTTCTCTCATATTGCATTCCATTAGGTGTGCATAGGCATAAAGCATAAAACAGGTTACAAAACTATCAAGATATTGCTATCTTAACTAAAGCAGTGCAATTACCAGATCATTGAGTCGCTTCTGCAGCATGTCATTCTCAACTGCTTTTGTTTGAACCTGATCAAAAACAAAAATGATCATTAGTACATAAATTACTGCACATAGGAAAGGTAAATGATCAGTGATACACCAGCTAACTAGTGGACCGAGCTGGCAGATAACTATGATAAAATCCATACAGCACTGAGTGGACACTGATATCTAATCATACGATGATCATACCGTAGAGGTCAATTTCCCATTTTCTTCTTCAAGTTCCGCATTCCTTTGTTGCATGTCTTTTAATTGTGATACCAATCCACTGATATCATTCTACATCATTGTAAAACAACAGGTTTAAATAGTATAGGTAAGCTCGGAATTAACAAAAATAACCAAAGGGACAAACAATTTCCCTAAATTTCAATTTGAATTACTGGAAAGATATTTTAAAAAATATATCATTACGTACAAACACATATTAGATAATGGTTTATGTAAAAATGAGAACATAAAAATGAAGCACCAGTTTTTATATTCGATAAATACATTACGATCAACATAATCATTAGAAAAAATGAATTATAAAGCCGGGAAAAAGAGTATTTGTTACCTCCGAGAGTCTATTTCCGCTCTCTGATTTTTTTATTCCCACAACATCTATGCAAAAACCCCAAAGGACATCAAATGACATACAATATTATTATTTTTTTAAATTCCGAATCAATAAAAAATGAACAAAGAAATTAGTACCTGGGATGGGAGCTTTGGTAAGATCTGGTCCCGAGGATGCTTTACTCAATCTTTCTGCTGCTCTCTTTTGTCGAATTTCTTCCAACTGAGAACATATATAACAATTCTTAACAAGAAATTCAAAAAAAGAAAAAAAAAATGATACAAAAAGTATAGGAAATTCAAGATCTTTTACAGAACAACAGAGAAAATTTATGATATAAATGTACCGTTCGTCTACCCAGTGACGCATGGCGAGAGTCCATTGTATTCTCTAACGGAATCAAAAGACAGCGAGAGAAGTTCAACGGTCGGCCTCACGTCGTCTCGAGGAAACGCAACGCCAACTTCAAATTTTGGTTTTTTAATGTACAAGACTCGCAACAAATTGTACAAGACATGTCCATTTCCTCTACAATCATGTTACAACTTACGAGGAATACAGATAATTTAAAAATATAAACAATTTTTCCTCCGATCCTTTTTTAACAACACGCCCCCCTTCACGAAGAGGGCCGACGTGACCCTCTTACCAGAGAAAACGTAAGTTTCAAAATGAATTTGTTAATAAAAGTTAAGAATTAACTGACTGCGCTTTGAAATTTATCAAGAATCAAGTAGTTGATGAAATAGTTTTTAAAATTAATTGTGCTTGTGAATTGAAAGATAATGTATTTGTAGATGTTGGAGTATGATGAATTTATCGTAAGTGTTGGTTTCTAGTTCACTAAGAAAAGAAATTGATTTTAATCGACTTTGATTTTCTTTTGTTTTTTCAATTGCAATTTTTCTTTAGTTCACATCTCAAAATTAAAAAGTGAAAATTTTGATTTTTTTTTCCAACTGTTGATTGGAACTGTGTTCATTGCACAATATTTAACCTATATTTGACCATCATTTTTTTTGAACTCATTTTCAACCCCATATTCTCCCATAAAATAATATTACACGTAAATTGAAAATTTCTCTTTATTTCTTAACCACACATTCTTCAAAATATCATTATTCTAAAACTCAACCTTTTTTTTATAACCGTGAATGTCCGGGTCAACTTGCGCGCACCTCGACTAATCCTACGGGGTTCTAAAGTTTATAGTCGGTACTCACCTCAGTGGCCTGAGGGGACAAGAACTGGTGACTATTAGAGTGCAAACACAAAGTCTGACCAATTAAGCAACCCCTCAGGGTTATTCCAAAACTCATTTTACTTAAAAAAATTCGTAAAATGGAGGCCAAACAAGGGCTTAGTTTTGTAGACAAGAAGGTTTGAGCTTTGTCTATTTATGGGGCTCAAAAAGAGACTGATCATTGTACATTGAGATTTCAGGAAGGCAATCTGATCATTCAGTTGGATAAATTTTCACATACATTTCCTGACTCCATAAATATCAGTACTCGTTCAAATCGTAATTCAGGATAGCATAAAAAATAAACCGAGGATGTGTGAAGATCCCAAATAAGCCCATCGTTCCACATTCAGGAAGTTCCACCTGGATCGCTAATCACACCCAAGAAGTCGTCCTTTATGGTGCCAATACAGAACTGCAAAAGAAGAACCACCATCAGGGTTCAGACGGTGGGGATGAAAGAAAGTTAAGTGTTAATGCATAGATTGCACAGAAATATCGATGTCAATGATTCCCTTTGAGAAGCATGGAGGAGAGGGGAGGGGCACCCACACAAGCATAGAAGTCAATAATAACAAAATACAGCTTGATGTATGTAAAAGACAGTTGAAGGGCAATGGGCATACAATTTCTGTAGCATCAACTCGAGTTCCAATAATCTTCAGCCTAACTTCACTATCTTTCTGGATTTTAACCTGTCAATGACAAAATAGATCATGCCTCACAAATATCAAACTAAAGATACATAAATATAGATATATCAAGAAAAAGGGAAAATACAGATAGTACGCACAGATCCATCTGAAGTTGTGTAATTTGGCATGTCTCCGGTTTGAAACTCCATATCATCTGGTATCAACTGTTCATGAAAAAATGAGAACATCAGATTGTATCCAGATATCCAGAAAAAGTGTATATTTAAAACTCAAGGCAAAAACCTTCAACAAGCTAAGCAGAAAAATGGTATTCAAGATCATAAAAGTGCGGACAACAGTTCACCAGAAACAGGAGAAAGGGGAGAAATAAAACACACAATCCAATGGATGAAAACAATGGTTACTGACAGTCAAATTAACACCTCAGACAGCGACGTCCAGTCCAAGCCCTAAGTGTCGAATTTTATTTTCTAAAATATAGGTACACGGATAAGGATAAAAAAATTCCAAATTTCGGATACGAGTACGTGGATACAACTTTAAAACTTCAATTTTTTTTATTAACTCAAGATGTCATTTTTAATAGATCAAAATCATTTGTTCACAGAAAAGGAAACGAGTATTGAATAATGGATTAAGAAGAATAAAATTGAATTTTGGAATTTAGTTTTTAATCAAGGGAAGTTAATTATTAAATGTTATATAAAATAGAAAATGAGGGATTTGATTGCAGTTTGAACTCAATGGAATGTTAAGTGGCACTATATGGAACATATTTTCATTTTATACAAAGAAAACCTTAAAGCATCGATACCGAGAGGAAAAAATGAAAAAAGAAAGAAGAAAAAGAAGGTAAAACCTAGCGTTGCCTCCTTCCTCCACCCTCTCGGCGTAGCGCTAGGTTTATAGAGAGCGGAAACGGGAAAAAGGAAAAGAAAAGTGAAAGGAAAAAAAAAAAAAAAAAGAAAGAAAAGAAAAAAGCAAAAAGGGCAAAGTGTTCGGTTGAAACTTGGAGGATCCGACACATATCTCATACACATACATGTGTCGTGTCGTCACGGGTATTTCGTCCATTTTAAAGAGTCCGAGCATTAGAGATCACAGCTATAAAATAGACATGTTATCATATGCTTATAGTAATAAAAGAAGGAACAGACGTCATCCTTCCAAGTAATACTCTAGTTCATAGGTGATGATAGTTTTGAAATGGGAGAACGAGTCATTGCATCAGTTTGTCTTCAATAGCACCCTCATTTATGACAAAAGGTATTCGTGTAAATCCTTCTATATGCCATGCAAGATAAATAAAAATCAGAAACATGATATATTAATGCGTACAAGCTCCAAGAAAAGGAGTGCGCAAAGTTGATTTCATGTGCATACTCTAGTCAACAATACCATGATCAGGGAAACTCTTGACAGAGTTAAATATATAGTATTATATTTTCTCACATGGATTGATCAATATGTTCCATTAAACTAAAGATTCTTCTTGTACTTAACCAAGGAACAAAGCTCGCCAACCAAATTTAGAAATAGCCAGCCAACATCCAAGCATAAAGCAGTAATGAGTTTAAAATGAAGGTAGCCCTCTTGGAAACTTAGAACCAGGTAACCTGTAAATGAAACTGGCAAGTTTGAAGTTAAACAGTATTTGGTAGTGACATTCTCTCCAGAATAATTTAGTATAGAATTAGTTTGCGCTTAGACTAATTCAGAATTCTATTCTACGTTATAAAATTGAAAACGCCTGAAGCAAAGCAATTTTAGTGATTCCCCAAGGCTCTCAATCAAAGCCATTACACAGAATTACTAAATCTTAGATATCATTCAATCGTTAGCTTGCTCAACTTGTGGATATGGGTACATCATCCTAATAAAGAAATGAAAGTCTATATAACAAATACAACCCTTCTTGTAAGTGATAATTTAAATCGTGTCATGACAGAAAAAAATCATCGGCGTGGACAATATTAAATCATGATTACTACTGCAATTCAGGTTTATGGTCCAACCATGAACACGGCCATTTGAGAGAAGACAATACAGCACATTGGGGTTTGAATTCTGCGATCCAACAGCCAGGTTTTGATATCATATCAGCTCGTTGTACTTTGTCAAAATACCCCGAAGCATGTAACCACTAGTTCATCCTAACATTTTTTAACTCTCATATCCTGTGAATCCTGTTAAGATTTTTCTTAACAACTATTTTGTAAGAACATAACCGCATTTCCTTTTCTCAAAAATTATTCTGTAAGAATATCAACACATTTTCTTTTGTGCTCGAGGCATCATCGACTTTTCTTCCAGAAAATGGCTTTAAAAGTCAGAAATTTTAATTTCTCACCACATTCAATGAGTTTTGCACTAATCAAATTGATTAAAATCTTTACATCAAGTCTCTGCAGCAAGCAAATTCTTCTAACAAATTAAGAAGATTCATAAACTCTAAATCCCCACAAAGCTGGTAATTTTTTAAATGGTAGACAACCTTTGAAACAAATGAAAGCAACGAAGAGATCCCAATAATAGTGCAAGAATAATTGTAAAATACGGCACTCACATGATTTGATACGAAAATTTGCACCGGCCCTGCTTCGGCAAAAAAACCCATCTGCAATAAATTCAAAAACGCATCTCTAAGCTCCAAAGTCTCATAGAGATTGGGACAATTTATAAACTGATGCAGTCTGAATACAAAAGGGGTATTACTTCATTTTTAATATTGTTGTTTAATTTAGTTAGTGCTTATTAAACATTTTGCTAGGAGACAGAGAACTTGATTAGCTATTTCTTTAAAGCTTAGTTCTGAGCTCTAGGATTTTATTAAACATGGCTAGGGTTTATTCTTTTCTTAGATATGTCAGATTATTCAACAAAATATTATGACATTTTCTCAATATTTTTCCTAATTTCTCAACATTCATCACAATCAACAAGCTTTTACAGTCTTAATATCTAATTTCCACTGCATTATAAACTACATATAAATTTGAGTGAAGAAAAAAAAATATCTGACCTTGTTAACCATGGTAACAACAGCTTCAAGAATCTCCCCCTTAAAGGGTCGAAACACCACGCACTGGTACTTCACCGGAAAAGTAACGAATCCGGTACCATCGCGAATTAACCCTTTCCCAACGCTTTCAATACCGGTGATCGCTACAATGAACCCATGCCGGCCGCTGTAAATAATAACCATTATAATAATGATAATACCACTAAGAACACAGAAAACACACTCTAATTATTCATACCTGCAAGTTCCCTCCACGTCTTTCATGAGTTTTGTAACTAGTTTATCGCGGAGGTCGCGGCCAAAGTGGCGGGGGTGCAGCTGCATGTTCCGCTCCAATACTATGTGAAAAAACATCCCTTTTTATTGAGTTTTACCGTGACTAAAAGTTCAGACAGCTGCTTCAAGAGATTTTTGGTGGGGAAGGGGAAGGGGAAGGGGAAGGGGAAGGGGGAGAAGGAGGAATGTTCAGCCAGCTGCTCCGAGAGATTCAGGGCATTATTGAAGATACATGGAAAATTTCAGGTGCAGTCAATGAAATTTCATCGGAATCTCAATTGGTTTATTAAACTTCAATTTGTCTCAATTGAGACACTGATATTCGATTTAGTTTCACATTTCGCCACTTTGTTACATTTTGTCACCTATGGTCCCTCAAACAAACAGAAATTCCATAATTAACTATTAACTGCGTAATAGTTATTTTTCACACCATGAAATTGAAAAAGTAAAATAAGGGTTATGAAAATGTCTTGAAATTAAAAGGTTATCCTTCTTATTTTAACACTTTCATAAAGTGACGTAATGATAAATTTGTAAATCAAGAAACAATTATGTCGAAGGTCCACTATATTAAGATTGTGGACCAAGCAATTTCCATAACCCATTCTACATATTCTTTCGAACTTTCACACCCCTTTCTAGTAACTATTGACTCGTGTACCATCTAAATGTTCGGAATTTCTTCGAACGACAAAGACTTGTTGCTCTTCTAGAACGTTCACAAAACTTGAGTTGTGTAATACAAATAGAACCTTAGAATGAAATCAATCAGCTAGTTATTCCAATTTCTGAATCGAGCACTTCATGACCAAACCATTATTCGATAGGTTGGGATTCTTGCCTTTCGGAGGAAATTTTTGTACTGCAACCTCCATTCCTATGCGGCTACGCCTTTGACTTCATGTGCCTTGACCTCCACACCTACAACCCTGACCTCATGCGTCTTAACCCACACGAACAATCCTCCAAATTCAAACTTGATATTCATATGTGATTGATTTCACGAGTAAAATGCCCATCGCTAGTTTTAATCAAGGGAAACTCATTTATAATAACAAACAAAAGGTTAAATAAAATAGCATATGTATCTGAGAATTTGAACCAATATGTGTATACATTCCATTTTTTTCCAATAAAAAGAAAGGATTTTTGTTGGAAGATATAAAATGTAAGAAAAAGCTTAAGTGGTATGATGTTTTGGTAAAGTAACATAATCTTTATTGAAAATTTAGAAAACGGATTAATTTCACAAACAGCCATTGAACTTACCTAAAAATTACAAAACGATCGTTAAAGTTTAAAACTTGCAGAAACGGTCATTGAATATTCACGCGTTTTCACAAACGATCACTGAAGTTTTAATTTGTTTCACAAACATCACTGAAGGACCATTATGATTTTAATTCAAACTTAAATGACCAAAATATGTGGACATAGAAGTTTGACCA
The DNA here is from genome assembly GCA_903798395.1 of Fraxinus floribunda. Lineage (NCBI taxonomy): Eukaryota > Viridiplantae > Streptophyta > Magnoliopsida > Lamiales > Oleaceae > Fraxinus > Fraxinus floribunda. Next base: position 9,261 of record CAIGRS010289168.1, read on the forward strand.
CCTCCAGTGCAAATCTCTTGCTATTAAGTGCCACATTTAGAGTAAATTAGATTGTATTTGTAAAAGTAATATTTTAATTCTCGTTCCACTTATATACGTACAATATCATATATTTAGATATGAGATATAAATATTTTTCTTTAAGTTTGAATTAAAATCATATTTTTACTCAGAAATTTGCACTTGAGGTGGTCAAACTTCTATATCCACGTATTTTGGTTATTTAAATTTGATTTAAAATCATAACAGTCCTTCAATAATCGTTTGTGAAACAAATTATAATTTCAGTAACCGTTTGTGAAAGCACATGAAATTTCAATGACCGTTTTTACAAGTTTTAAACTTCAGTTATCGTTTTATAATTTTTAGGTAAATTCAGTGACCGTTTGTAAAATTAACCTTTTACAAAACACATCATGAATACAAGTGATACACTTCACAAATTTAGATTTTACCTGCACATTTTGCTTAGTCCCTGACTGAACTACATTATTTTTTTCATTATCATTCTTCTACTCATTTTCAGTTATTAATTTTATTAATTTTTTCGTCAAGGTTTCTATGTGCAAGATTTACAAAATTGAAATCAAATCCGAACGAGTGATGAATGGAGAACAATTTTGAAAATTGAGTAGCTATTGAAAAAAAATGTTTTGAAGTTCAGCGATGCTCCAGTCACACGATCCGAAGTGTGAATTAATTTTTTAAACAATTAATTCATTTTTGACAAGATTTATTTATTTATTTATTTATTTATTTATTTTTTTGCACTATTGGACCTTATCGTATTCGATTCCTATGGTTTCAAGACTTACCAGTTGAATTTTAACAAAGCTCCATTTATCAACTTTTAATTCTCAGAAGTGGTCCTTCCGTTCAAGGTCATCCAAGATGGTCGCACTGATAACAGACGCCTTATTCCATAAGGCCAACCCCAAAACCGTCTGCCACCCGCCCACCATCCAATGGCAGCGGCTACCACCACCAAAACCAATGCCAGCGCCAGGCCAGCACCCCCACGGCACAGACGAGTTCTTCATCTTTCTCCCATCTTGCATATGCATATATGTATATATTATTTATAACACCATGAATCTCATACCACAAAATTTTACTGCAACAAAAACCAAAACAGAGTGATTAAGAAAATCATTTTCTATTATTTTTGTCCGCCATTGAATAATATGTACATATTTCCTGATATAGTGATATATGATAATGATTCCAACCCCAAGGCTACTGCACTCTCATCTCTTCAAATCGAAGCCCACAAAAATCAAGAAATTTAAGTAGATAAAGAAGCAATGGCAGATCAATTGGCAAATTATCAGATCTCCAATTTCAAGGAAACCTTCAGCCTATATGGCAAAGATGGCGATGTCCCTCCCCCCATCTCCCCTCTTTCATTTCATTTCTAGTACAGGCGATGGTTCCACCTCCACCCGCACCCCATCTTTCATTTCATTCATTCATGTAATTTATGCCATTAATTGACTTGACACTGGTGGGAAAGTACAAGTAATTTTATCAAAGCACTCAACAATTTCCTGGAAGTAATTGTAAATTCAACCATACACATACAGAATAACTGCAAAAAACTAGCGCTGCCGTATACTAAGAACTAGAGACTACTTGAGGCATCAAGATCCAAAATTGATACTGACCAGGGCGTTCTTGGAGAAACAAGCCCAATGACCAAATTTCAGTTCACTAGAACTAGTTTCTATCAGCGGGGTTTCAATATCTGAAATGAACACATCAAACTTTCATCAACACTCATCATTGCACCGGCATTGTCAAATTCACCACAATAGTTGGGAGCAGAAAAAATTGTAACTAGCTGCCTATCAGCGAAAAATTCATATCCATCTTCCACAACCTGCACCAGAAAGAATTCAATAAACAGCAGAGACCACAAAAAAGGATCAAAGAGATCAACAGAAAACTATATATTACCTGATGGGCACGACAAACAAGGTCCATATCATGCTGCATTAAAAATTCAGTCACCTTATCCGGACCAAATGTGTACGAGACTCCCCTGTCATTCATCCCCCAACCTCTAAGTTCTCTAGTGGGATCCGACCATAGCAAGTCACAAAGCAACCCAGAATCAGGAATATCAGTTGGGCGAGGCAAATTTCTTATTTGATCTAAGTTTGTTAGATCAGGAGAAAGACCACCATGCATGCAGAGTATTTTATCATCTATAAGAGCAGCCACTGGAAGGCAATTAAAACAATCAGTAAAGACTTTCCACAGTCTTACGTTGAAGCGGCGTTTACATTCATCATAGAATCCATAAATCCTATTAATAGAAGCGCATTCATGATTTCCTCTCAAGAGAAAGAAATTCTCGGGATATTTTATTTTGAAGGCAAGAAGAAGGCATATTGTCTCTAAACTATGTTTGCCACGGTCCACATAGTCCCCTAAGAACAAATAATTAGCCTCAGGTGGGAGTCCACCGTAGTCAAAAAGCCTTAAAAGATCTCCATATTGCCCATGAATGTCTCCTAGAATTCAGATACAACCATAATTTATAATGAGACTCTTGTCAGAGAAAAAATGAGAAACAATGAGAAAGCTCCAATTGAAACCCAAATTGCATTCTCAGTACTTATTAACAAGGAGTACAAAAACTAGACAAGAGTTATTGGCTCTTTCATATACAGATACAATACTGACTGGTGTGCTAAAGTGAAATTTAGAATTGCATGACGAAGAGAAAACGAATCCATCAGTAAACAACAGAATTTCAAATGAGCAAATGTACTGTTTCCACGTTCTCAGATCTTTTATGCATGTAAAGGTCATTAAAAAAAGGCATATGCCACGAAAAAATGCAGAGTGCACATCCATCTCAGCTTTTCAGTTTTCACAATAATGCACACAAGATAAAGCAGCTGAGGCAAACCAAAGGAAGAACATGAGCTGATAAACCAAACTACCAATACAATCCTTCACGTTTACAAAGTATCTATATAAATAATCCTTTTACAAGGGATCTGTTATATTATAAGAGCATCTCCAAGAGATTCTTTAAACATGAGATGCTCTCTATTTTAAAGAGTCAACATCTAAAATTATGCTCCAAGAGACTCTTTAAATTAACATTTTAATTTAGAGAGTGGGTTTGGCTCTCCAAAACCCACTCTCTATAATCAAAAGCATTCAAAAAATTTCAATTTTCAATGTAGGAAAATAATAAAATAATCTAAAGAAAAGCTGGTTAAAATAAAATATGAAGAAAAATAATAAATATTTCTTNAATCTAAAGAAAAACTAATTAAAATAAAAGATAAAGAAAAATAATAAATATTTTTTGGGAGTAGTAAAATTAAGTGTTAAATATAAAGAGTTTGTTGGAGTACTTCAAAATTTTAACTCTCTAAATTTATAGATGTTCTCCAAATGATATAATATTCTCTTAAAAAATAGAGAGTCTCTTGGAGATACTCTAAAGCTCCAAGTACAAACATCTGTGCAAGTGATAATGAGCGTTGTGATTCCAAGAAACATCGAGCCCTCTAATGTATGAGCAGGATCACTGTACAAACTAAGAATAACACAGTTCTAAGTTTTCTAGATCCTTTCAGTCTCAAGAATTTTAACAGAAGGAAGTTTATCATTGTCAATTACAATCATTTCTACTTTCTATTGAAATTCTCATATGGCATAGAAAACCCTGACACCATTGAGGTGCTACATCGATACAGATATTTTGATAATATAAACGGAATGCTAGAAATTAGTACTATAAAAAACAGCTTAAAGCATCTCACACTAAGGCCATGTTTGACACCCATTTTTAATCTCATTCTCATTCTCATTTTTCTACAGTATTCATTTTTAACCACACATTCTCCAAATAAAATAANGTTCAACTCATATTTGGGAATTTGTTATCAGTGATTCTGAAAAAAATATATTTAGGCCCTGTTTGACACCCATTTTTAATCTCATTCTCATTCTCATTTTTCTACAGTATTCATTTTTAACCACACATTCTCCAAATAAAATAATATTACACATAAACCCAAAAATTCTTCTTACTTTTTAACCACACATTTTTTACATCAAACACTATTTAAAAACCCATTCTTCAAAAGAATGGGTGTCAAACACCCACTAACACTTCTAGGTTTTCTTTTGGGCAAAAAGAGAGGTTCTAGTAAAGTATGAAGAGGAAGACAGAGACAAAGACAAAGACCAATTTTAACATGATGTATGGAGTTGCAAAGAACAACTTAGAGGGTGTGTGGTAGAGATTAAAATTGAAAATATAGCCGTTATGGTTGACTTTTATTAGACGGGTGGGACCCAATAACGGCCATATTTTCAATTTTAATTGGATTTTAAGCCGTACCAAACAGGCTCTTAATATGTTTCATAAAGTAAAATGTATATATTTTTCTCTTACATCTGA
>CAIGRS010289190.1:0-14531 GCA_903798395.1 Fraxinus floribunda
CTAACCCTGGCTGCAATGGCCCAGGCGTTCTTACTTCCCCTGCACCTATATCATAAGGTGTAGCTTTTGATCCGGAATTTGTAGTTATTGGTGCCTCTAAATTGTTTGTCTGAATTGCTGCAGGTAAACAAATGGATCAAGTTAAGGTTAGTATGCTTGGTAAAATAAGTAACTTAATAGTAAGTTTGACTTAATTTTAAGCGCAACCAAACATGCAGTGCTGTGCTACTAAGACAAACTGTTTGAAGTTTTTAACCTGATGTCATGATAGCTGATTTGATTGCAGAGGGAGTCCATGAGGGGTGTAGTGATTTGACTGTTGCCGCTACCCCAGAAACATGGGGGCACGCCATGGATGTACCGGAGAGTACATAGTAGAGCGGTGGTCCCTTGCCAGAGACGACCACTTTGGTATCATTTCCGGGCCATGCTGCAACAATGGTTACTCCTGGTGCTGCTATATCTGGCTACAAAGTCGTCAACCATATATGAATTCAGCCTTCATTCAGGCGCTGAACAAGTTCTTGTTCTTTCCTTTTAACATATCTAGAATGCACATTAGATTAAAAAGTTTTTACCTTGAGAAGGTTTTGAGTGTTGAATGAAGGACCTCTTGAAGAGAAATAGGGAACAACAGGAGCTGGCTTGTACTTTGGTACCACCACTGTTGGTAAAATTGTCGCCACAGGATTTCTTTTGAATGGTCAAAACTCTTGTTAGCTTTCGATTAAATTCAACACTCTTAAAGCATACAATTGATTCAAAACTTTTACCTGGTCGAGTTGATATAAGAGATAATCTGGGCTCCATCTTTGTCTGTGACAACAGCCACAGGAGAAGATCCAAAACTTGATGCCACGGCTCTCTCATTATCGTTGATCAATAGCATCCCAATCGCGCCTTGTTTCTTCAATGATTCAAACTTATTTTCTGCTGAATATATGTCGTCCTTGCTTTCACACAGAATAATCTTCCCCTTGACTTGGTCATCTTGAAATGAGCCTGGGTTGCAATTTCTGAAACAAAACTCAACCAGTCCACAATTAGCTAAGATTATTGCACAGAGATGATCAAATGGAAATTGCTCTGTGTTTATTTTTGTACCTTGCCTCGCTATCATCAAGAGTGTGGATTGGTTTTGCTGAGCTGCCATATATTAGGGGGTACACTGGAGATTTCTGGATATCAGCAAAATTAATGCCTCCACCCTAAGGTCCACAAGTGAAAAATGCTAAGATTCAAATGTCATTAAGGGGGAAGGAGGACTTAGGTGGTTAGGACATGTTTAGGGGAGACTTAAAGAGATCCATGTTCATAAGAGTGATGCAATTTCAGTAAATCATGTAAAAATAGGAAGGTGAAGAGCTAAGCAAACATGGCATTGGTTCAATACATCTAGCAATGAATTGAGCGGAGTTGCAAAACATATTCAAGTAGTTGACTCTAAATTTATTGGCATCATAGTTAAGTTTGTTGGTGTTGTATACATTTCAAAATGAAGCCATCAATTACCTTAATCTTGAGGTTGTATATATATTTAAAATGAAGCCATCAATTACCTTAATCACCTTGTTTCCACCTAACACGACATCGGACTCAAAATCCCGGTCAATGGTAGTGGCAGCAACAGTTAGAATCCAAGGAGCAATATTCACAGCTGTTCCAGAATCAGGGCCGTCATTCCCAGCTGAGCACACCACAATGATGCCCTTCTCTACTGCATGAAATGCTCCAATGGCAATAGGATCTACTGAAAATTCTTGTTCCAATGCAGCTGATGCACCGAGAGACATTGATAACACATCAATCCCGTCAGCAATGGCATCATCAATTCCTTTTAAGATGTCTGAGCCTCGGCATCCACCCGAGGTACAAACACGGTACATAGCGATTCTTGATCCTGGTGAGCCACCCTTTGCAGTCCCTTCGGCTAGGCCATAATATGATGCCCCTTTAACTGGGATGCCTGCCGCAGTAGATGCAACATGAGTACCGTGACCATTCTTGTCTCTAGGTGTGCCAGATGCTCCTGTGTTGCTGGATCCAGTTTCATCATAATACCTTGCTCCAATTAGTTTCCTGGTGCAAAAAAAATAAAAATAAAAATAAAGGAAGATTAACAAAATCTTTAGACGTTTCATCATCTAGTTTGTATGCAATGAGGCAGTTATGATAGGGCAAGTTAAAAGAGGAGGGGAGGGAGGGATAGAACCCAAATTGCTAACATGACCTGTTTGTTGTTGGTGGTGAGATCTAATTGTTTTATTTCTTACAAGGAAGGAGGGGAATGGAGAAGAAGAATTAATGTATGCGACTCCAAATTTATGGCTAATAGGGCTTAGTTTGTTATTTTTCTTAACATTTTAGCACCTGGAACCCCTGCACCGTTGCACGGCTTGGTTTTAGTATTTTACGGAGAGTTTGTTGGCAGAACTAATGGTGCCTGTGAACCGTGGCCAGAGCTATAATGGCTAATGAAATTACTCTGTGGACAAGTTCAGCCCTGATGAAAGAAATGAGATCACTGCTTATGAACTCGTCAAGTATGATTATGATGTAGAAAATTCATGTATACAGAGAAAAGGTTAATTTTCTGCTGATTATGAAGTTATTTGCAAAGAAGAAAAGAAAATTGATTTATGTTTAAAACTTCTACCTGTTGCAGCTCAAGGAAGTGAAATCATGGCCTTCCATACATGTGCCTTTCCACCGGGATGGAATTGGACCCATGTCCTCATCACTGAAACTCTCAGATTCAGGCCAAATTCCTGAAGTAAGATTTTGAAGTGTTAGTCCTCAAAGCACTTGGAGAGTGCACAACAATTCATTGAAAATATTCAATTTTAAGCACTATATTAAAAACAAGATAAAAATTTTGTTTGACCTGTATCCAAGATGCCAATAATAGTGTCTGTTCCATTTGAAAATGAACCCGAAGTCGATCTAGGCTTGGTATCAACCTCTACAGCTGTTTGTTGCCTCAAGAAATCCCAAGAATGCGTTGTGTGAAGTTGTAAAACTGGATCGGGAAAAACAGACACAACTCCGGGTCTTTGAGCTATTGATTTAGCCTCATCCTCCGTTAAATAAGCCGCGAGCCCTGTGAAACCATTGCTGTAGCTGTGTATCACTGCGTTCTTCTTCCTGCAGGAATTCACAATCCAATAAATCAAATATTAGGAAAATAATATGATATGTAGGCAAGAGATGTGCCTGTTTCATGCATGGGACAATATTTGTGTTAGTTTTTTCCATCAGATCTAGAGTTCCTATATTAGGTACAGACCTGTCCTTATATAGGCATCATAGTATTCGGACAGTATTCGTAAGCAATATCGAACTGAAGTAAAGCAAGTATTATAAAGATTTTAAGATTTTTAAAAACAAAATCTAGTCAATTTCAGGACCACAGAATATAGCTGAGCTCCTACGTCAATTTCCTTAAAATGCAATATTCGCATTCGCTTGTGATGCATATAAGAGTAACCTTTTCATCAAGGAGCTGAGAAGCTGATCATGATCATTTCTTGGATTACCCTTTGATGAAACTGAGGCTCCCATGTACACAATATAAATTACATTACTTTGTAGTTGAGCCGACTCAGTTTCTCTTAGAAACAAGACAAGAAAAATAGACAAGTAGAAGAAAATAAAGATCCCTTTCATGATTCTGTCTGATTCCTATAGAGACAAGGAGCTTGATCCACAGCCTTGTTCTGAAGCTTCTTATATAGAGTGGACCGTTAGTGAAAAAAATTTGGTCAAGTTAGGTCTGAAAGTAAGCAATGGAACATTGGTGGTCTAAGCCTACGTTAATGGATTCGTGCGTGTGTCCACTGTATGCAGATGATTTGACTATCAGATGGAGCCCTATATCCACACAAAGTGCGTTATTTCTTGATGGGTCATGACTGTCATTGATGGTGGTGGGTCGTCTATGATGCGCACACACTTCAACTAAGGTAACGTCTCCTCGAACACTCAATGACATGTATCCAACAAGTCATGTGACATTGCCGTATTTTTTTTTTTTATATATTTTTTAAATTATCGACCCTCGAGAGATACTCATCGGTTGTGTCGATCCCGTGTTGTGTTGTGTCCATGTACCGTATTCCGTATTCCGTCTTCGTGCAACTTAATGGTGGTGGTGGTGGCCACAGACTTTTTAGTTTTGTGTTGCTTTTGGATTCTTGAATGCATTGAAAGTGTTTGATAAATGATGTACTCATTATATACGCAAGGAATTAACTGAATAGTCCATGCCATTTAAGTGGCTTGTGAGAAGTTTTCCAACTTGAAAGGACACGTCTTTGAGTGTTTTTCCATGTGATGCATTTGAGTATTTCAGCTTTTCTTGGAGGTGGGGAGGGGTCTGTGGGGGTCTCTCACTTTAGTCTTTTGACTCTTAAAACAGATTCATTGCATAATATGAGGATGGCCTCCCGGCGTGACCCTTTAACCAAATAAACCACTCTCCAGTATTTCTGGATATTTCTTCTAGTCATGTTTATTTCAAGATTTGGAGTTTTAAACTATAGTCCTACTCATACCTCTCATAACATTCATTATCTTTCACATATCTAGTCAATATAAATTTCTGTTCGTATTTTTTCGCGTCAAATAATCACATCTTCTCATGCCCATCGAGTAATAACTTATCCATCTATCCTCCTCGATTCAAGAATCAAGAAAGATCACCGCTCGATTACGACTAACTCTTCTACTATGTCAAGGTCTTGTCTTATGCTAACACAACTAGATTTTTTTACATCATCTTCGTTCAGTACTATTGAAAATTTATCTTGCGTCTCAGCAACTAAGTCCTTGTTGACAAACCATAAAATGAGTTTTGAAATAGTGATTCAGTGGAGAATGTATGGTTAAAAAGTAGTAAATTTTTTTGGATTTACGTATAAAATATTTTATTGTAAGAATGTTTGATTGAAAATAGTTATATTTTAATAGTGGTAAAACGGGGGTTAAGTCGAAACTTAACTCTAATAGTGCTTTATGCTCCTTCTAGTAGATTAACTTTTCGACATGATTTAGTGCAATTATTATTCATATCTAAAACGGCGCATGTAACACAACGTGCATTTCTTCGTGGCGTGGCATGATTGAAATTGACAATGGAATCAAAGTCAATTTCCGTGGCGGACTAAAAATAAGGAATTAAAATTCCGTCTACATGTATCGGACCCGTTATGCTCCCAATATCAAAGAAATGGTGCGCCACTAGACGGGTTGGTTAAGATTTTCCGCATTCTGAATTGCCCATTTTAAACCATTTTTTCTTAAACTTTATGTTATTAAAATATTACTTTTATCAAACCTTAATGGCAATGGACATTATTAAATTATGCAGGTAAATCAAACCAATTTATGAGAAAGATTGCAATTGGATCATGTTGGATTGAAAGCTTGCATACCCTTATCAACAATAGTCGAACCATCGCTCCCGGGGTATAGCTCAGTGGTGCAAAGGATAAGAGTGAGGTAGTATCAACTGAACTGATAGGCGCAGTGTGAAGGTTCGATTCCTACCTCTAACAAAGTTTGAAATTAGACTCTTTGTTGGCACCAGCTCTTGTACCTTGGCCTGTTGATACACATCCCGCGATTTACCTCATTCACAAAACTCTAGGGGCACGGCGGTGGGGGGCCTCAAGGTTGGGGTTCAACTTTTTTTTTTTAACAATAGTTGAACTATCACCGCATAGACAGACAGTTCAGAATTTGAAAAGGAACCCGAACGATATCATCTTGAACTCCAACTTACCAATGAGCAGCGGTGTCACCTTATAGAAGTGAGCGTAATGACCAAACTAGAGCGGCTATTTACAAAGAATTGACTCATGGACTCGGCTATATTTCCAAACTAGCATTTGACTACTAAAAAAAAGTTAAAATGTATAAATTGTAAATGAAATATCAAAACCTAAAAATACCCCTCCTTCAACCAACAGTCATGTCAGAGAGAGAGAGAGAGAGAGAGATTGAAAATTACTCACACAATACAGTCGGGATTCAATCGAAAAAGCACCATCATAGTCAAACCCAACAATGACCACTACACACAGACAATTATCTTCAACAAAATTCGTTTTTTTTTTTGAAATTATGAGATTGATTTTTCATTTATTGTCATGTATAATATTTATTCTTCATCATTTACGTAAACCATTGGATGTAATAGAGATTTATGTTCAAATTCTTGAGGTTTTGCACCTTAAGTTGCTGGAAATGGCGAGATTGTTTCAGTCGGTCGGCCCATAAACTTTTTTTTTTCATTTTCTTTTCAATGTAAAATTATTTTTTTATTCTTTTCTTTTTATGATAAAATTTAATTTTTTAAATTTTAATTATATTCTTTGTTAATTTAGGGTGTGTTTGCTAGATATTATTGAGGAAATAAAGTATTTTAAATAGTGATATGACGTGAAATATGTGGTTAAAAAGTAAGAAAAAGTTATTGATGTGATGTAATTTTTATTGAAAAATGTGTGGTTGAAAATGAGTTTTGAAAGAATGTATTTTAAAAGAATGTGTACCAAATTTGGTCTTAATTTTTCAATTTTAATTAAATAAAATTTATATCATTTATTTTTTTGATTGAAAATTATTTTTTCTGACTTTTTAATTAGTACACACCGCACAGCGGCCCTTTTTTCATTTTCTTTTCAATTGAATATTATTTTTAATTTTTTTCTTTTTATGATAAAACTTAATTTTTTTCATTTTAATTATGTAATATGTATATTCTATGTTATTTTTTTTTTCAATTTAAAATTGTTTTTAATTCTTAATTCTCTATATTTTATTATTTTGTTTAAGTTTTTTTGTCTGTAATTCAGTTCGCTTAATATTTTGAAATTATTCTTATTCCATTATCTATTATTGAAGGTTCTAATATTTAAATTTTTACAAGATGGAGTATCATCTAGTTGTGGAGTTGAGACAGATGGCACAAAGATATACGTGGAATAATAGCTTTGATAGTTTTACTACTGTGTTGGAGTTGCTGGATGATGAGCATGCAAATCCTTCCTGTGACCCCTGTATCAATTGAGAGAGATACGGTACTCCTAACAAATTATTGATGCGTTACTACGTCGTCTGCTTAGGCCAGTCGACGACAATGCACTTTACTTCGACCTCGGGGGCAAGGTCATTACTTTCTCCCTATTTGAGTTTGCCCTAGTGACTGGGCTGAAGATAGCGGGCGACAAAGTAGCTACAGACGGTACACAAAGAAGTAATAGGTTGCACGAGACCTATTTTCAGGGACAGGGGACTGTGCTTCTATCGTAGTTGATCGGCTCAATCAGAGAGTGCGACTAGATATTGGACGGATTGAAGCTAGGAATGGTCTATATCCTTGAGAGTGTGTTGAGGTGTCATTACAAGAAGATTGCGATTGACATTTTTCATTTGGAAGTTGTTGACGACCATCGATGCCTTCAATAACAATCCGTCGGGTTGGAGATGGTTTGATGACACCGTTCACGTATTCACCAGATCATACTCGAAGCCAAAGGGGTCCACGCATAAGTACGATACTTATAGATTGCCCCTGGTTGTGCAGGTAAATGTTTAACATAATCAACATTAAAATATTTTTGTTCTGAATTTATATATAACAATTGTGTGTGTTACACATTTGGGCATATGAGACCATCCCCTCTTGGGTATCCGATTTGTTAGTCGAGGGAGACACGTTGCCCTCGAATGCATCATTGACGAGCATCCCAAGCAGACGGATGTCCATCTGGCAAATAGTTAGCAGCCCTCCTCGACGACCCTCAGGTGAGTGTTACACATTTGCGTTTCATATTGAAAGTCATTTCGAGATCTTATCACATGATAATTAACTAGTTGAACTGTCAATATGTTAGCTTGAAGCCCTAACTGAGTTAACGCCGTCGACGGAGGAGGATGGTCGAGGTTTTGTGCGGGAATTAGCTGTTCCGCATACTCGACACGATCGATGTCCAATTACATCCTGGATCGAGATTGAGTATGTGAATTGAATATAATTTATTGATTATTTAGCCTAATTTAACTGAATTAATAATTTTTAATGTTGTTATTTGTGTAGGAGCACGATCCAGTTGATGGACAATCACCTCCACCGATGAGATCTCCTTCCCTCCATCCAGATACCTCCTTCGTGGATCTCCTGCACACGGTTAGAGTCAGTATTTTCATGACCTGTATGTCCGCCTAATTGAATTTATGGTGGAGGAGGTGGTAGGAGCGATACAACGAGAGATGATGGAGGAGGTGGGTGCACTACGAGATGAGATAGGGGCGCTGCGACGATGAATGAGCGACGATGTATCAAGTTTATGCCATGATGTTACAGTGCTACGAGGCCATGTAGCACAGCTTCAGGATGAGGTCGCGGCGCTCCGAGGTGATATAGCAGGCATGCATGGGGGTAATAGAGTGGGTGATGGAGATCGAGGTCACGTACCATTGTGGACAGATGATGAGACATTCGGATAACTTTCTTTATCTATGGAGCAGGAAGGGGTGGCTTCGATGACGGAGTGGCCGTGCTCGAGACGGAGGGGATGTCGAGTCCTAGGGTGGAGGCAGTGGCGGACTCACATGGGGTCTTGTGGGGTTAAATGACCCCACAATTTTTTATTTTTTTTTGTTTTTTTTACCTAAAAATTTTTGAATTCTCATTTTTGACCTCACAAGAAAAATAGTCTCGGTTCGCCCCTGAGCGAAGAGGCGGTTGTTCTCGAGGTAGAGGATGTGCTAGGGACGGAGGGGGTGGCCTCGACGACACAGAACTTTTAATTATATTCAGTAACAAACTGAAACCACAACAATATCTGCATGACAAAACAGAATTTTTAATTATATAAAAAAATTGTTGAAAAGTCAACCCAATCACTGACTATTATGATTTAAAAAAAAGCAGCTTAACAGTTGTCTATTGCGAGGCTTACGGGCGGGCTGGCCATAACAACCGGCTGTTACGATCTGCCGATAACATCAGTAGTCGGTTGCTACGACGACCATGATATGTAGATGATTTTTTTCTTGTTTTTGCTTAAAAAAATTTATAATTTTGTTAAAATTTATTATCTACATGTTAATTTATGTCGAAATAAGATTTATCAATTAAAAAAGTATACTAATTTAGTGAATACGAAATTAAACATACTGTACTTATCGATTCGAAATGATAAACGTAAAAAAGAAAAAATAAATTTCTTGTACAATGTTTGATCATTTTTTGAGATTTTGAGGTTGAAGCAAATGAAAAATGAGAAAGATTTTAACCGTGTTGAAATAAACAGATAAGAAAAGTTAGCTGGTTTCGAAATTTTACGTGAAGTGTTTGATTTTTACTTATTAACTAAAATGGTAATATTGTCTTTTAGTTAAAAATAATTTTTTGTAATTGTATTGTTTGCTAAGGGTATTTTTGCCTTATACAATTCAAAAGGTCATTGTGAAAATATGTCATTGTTTAAAAATCAAAGTGGAAATATGGAGGTTTGACCATGTCATTTTTAAAAGTATCCCGACGTGGGGGAGGTCCGGGGGCTCTCACTTTAGTCTTTAAGCTCTTTTAACTCTTAAAACAAATGCATTGCATAATATGAGGATGGCCATCCCATGTGACCCTTTAACCAAAAAAAATCACTCTCCAGTGTTTCTGGATATTTCTTCTTGTCATGTTTGCTTCAAGATTTGGAATTCTAAACTATAGTCCTACTCATACCTCTCATAACATTCATTATCTTCAACGTATCTAGTCAATCTAGATTTCTATTCATATTTTTTTACGTCAAATTATCACATCTTCTCATGCCCATCAAGTAATGACTTATCCATCTATACTCCTCGATTCAAGAATCAAGAAAGATCATTGCTCGATTAAGACCAACTCTTCTACTATGTCAAGGTCTTGGCTTATGTGAACACAACTAGATTTTTTGTACGTCATCTTCGTTCAGTGCTATTGAAAAAGTATATTGCGCCTATGCAACTAAGCCCTTGTTTGCAAACCATAAAATAAGTTTTGAAATAGTGATTCGGTAGATAATGTATGGTTAAAAAGTAGCAAAAATCTTGAATTTACGTATAAAATATTTTATTGTAAATATGTTTGATTGAAAATAAATTTGAGAAAAAAAGAATTTTATTTTAATAGTGGTAAAACGGGGATTAAGTCGAAACTTAACTCTAATAGTGCTTTATGCTCCATCAAGTAGATTAACTTTTCGACATGATTTAGTGCAATTATTTTTCATGTCTAAAACGGCGCATGTAACACAACGTGCATTTCTTCGTGGCGTGGCATGATTGAAATTGACAATGGAATCAAAGTCAATTTCCATGACGGACTACAAATAAGGAATCAAAATTCCATCTACATGCATCGGACCCGTTATGCTCCCAATATTAAAGAAATGGTGCGCCACTAATTTTATCTATCTAGTACAAGACGGGTTGGTTAAGATTTTCCGCATTCAGAATGCCCACTTTGAACCATTTTTTCTTAAACTTTATGTCATTAAAATATTACTTTTAAGGATTGAAATCAAACCTTAATGGTAATGGACATTATTAAATTATGCAGGTAAATCAAACCAATTTATGAGAAAGATTGCAATTAGATCATGTTGGATGCAGGTAAAACTTCATACATGCTAATCGATTGCATATCCTTATCAACAATAGTCGAACCATCACCACATAGATAGATGATTCAAAATTTGAAAAGGCACTCCAAAACCTAGAGGATATCACCTTGAACTCCAAATTACGAATGAGCAGGGGCGTCACCTTATAGAAGTGAGCATAATGACCCAATTACCACGAATACATATTTTTGCAAATAGAATGGAGGGCGTGTAGGTGTTTCTCATAGATCCAAGTTTGAATTTGGCAGGAAATCAAAGTTCTTAGGACTTCTTGCTAAGAGTTTTAAGGTCTTGATATAGCAGAAATTGTTAAAGTTATCGACAATTAAACTGCGAATCTCTTTAGTCACTATTTGGTGGAAGATTAAAATTAGATTTTTAGTCGATTTTGATAAAAGTTAATGAAATATATTGTTGAAAAAATGTGTCTAATGAAATATGTGATTATGTTGACTTTGACCAAACATGGATTTTAACAAAAATGCTTGGAGTTAATTCTCAACTCTCAAATCTTGACTGAGGTACAAACCAGGTTAAGACAGCAGGAGATGCTTTATTGTTTGTACCTTACAAGTTACGATTCAATAACAGATTGTTTCAAACATCTCAAGCGCAAGATCATTGTTGGTCCCAAAAACGTTCGTAATAACCCAATTCAAACCAAAAAACGTAGCAATAAAGTAAATCGTAGAAATAAAAAATAACAATCACAAAAGCCCTGTTTGACAACCATTATTTGGGACAAAACATGTTTTGACTAGTGATTTTTAAAATAATGCGTGGTTAAAAAGTAAGGAAAAATTTTAGGTTCACGTACAATATATTTTATTGTATGAATGTGATTAAAAATGAGCATGTAGATTTTTTTTTTTTCAAATAATAGTTGTCAAACAGGAGCAAGGATTTTTTGCCAATAAAGGCCCGAATGTTCAGGTTCCGACACAATCACCTGTTGAGTATCTACAGATTGATATAGCTCTAGATCCACTAGAATCAACCAAGAATTGTTACAGAATGTATGAAGAAATCTCTAGAAGTTTCATCTTGCCTCTCTATTATTACAGCAGAATATACTCCTCACAATCTCTCAGATTTCATACTAAACAAGACTAAGAAAATCTTACTAAATACTGATACCAAATGAATAAGCCCCTTGTACAGGGTTTTACACAAGCTGAAACGGCATGCCCTGATTGGCAGATTTTTTTTTAATTGTCAACGAAAATTTGCCAAGTGTGCATTAGTACATAACCCTGGCAATGTAGCACGGTTGGATACCAATAGACTTCACTTCCAAGCCCCAAGCCCCAAGCACCCGGTAACCCCCAGGCCCCGACTCCTTTTTACAGTTCATCCTTGTACTTCACCAACTTCTCTTGCCAAGGATATTGGAATCAGTTTTGCTACAGGTACAGTTTAGTTGATATTGTGTGAGGTGGCCAACATTTTTGCTATTGATTTTAACAACGCTTGAAACAATTAATGATACAAATTTTTACACATCATTGAATGTCAATAAAAATGTCCACAATCAATGTAAAAATAGCATAATTCTATTGAAACTACCCAACTGCTTTTGCTTCGGATTTGACGGCTTTTACCGCCATCACTTGTAAAAAGAAACTATATTTGCGGTTTGGGTGCAATGTGACACAATACAAGATACAATATTTATCTAAATTTTCTTTTAAACTCGTCATTATTCGTCCAAGTTCCTTTTATTTTGGATATTCAAGAAAAAATAAATGTAAAAAGTTAATTGAGCTTCTCAAATTTATTTTGATTTCAACATGATTAAAGTTCTTTCTAGATTTCGATTAGTTGAAAAAGTGAATCGAACTCAGATTTAAAAACCTTAATCAAAAGTTAAAATAACATAAAATTCAATTTAGCTAGTAAAATATTCAAAGGATCCCATTAAAATTCTTAAACATTATTGGAGAAAAAACTTAAAATTTTAAAAATTCCATTGCCGGGAATCGAACCCGGGTCTCCTGGGTGAAAGCCAGATATCCTAACCGCTGGACGACAATGGATTAATTGATTTTATCTACTTAATATAATCTATTATTGTAAAGCCATTTAGATACGAACATCAAGCAGGGATTAAAATAAATCATATCAATTAAGTACCCCTAAAGTTCTAAATTTCCCCCAGAAAAAAAAAGGGTATTTCAAAATTAATATAATATGTACAGATTATAACGATTTACATATTTTGAATCTTCAATAAATTTACCCAGGAAATGAATGAATTGCCAAAATAATAATAATAAAAATAAAAATCAGACATTTGTTATCACTGTTGTCACTCAATCACTGTTACTACTATTTTCACGAGCTTATGTTGCAACTATAAATGTGTATAGCTGATGTTCCAGCAATGTGGGATTAGAAGTGTCGCCAATTCATACTTTACGATTCATTCTCTATTTCTAGATAGCCAAATCCTAAGATCTCGATAGATGTTGATGATAAAAAGTGACGTGACACTCTTTAATCGATTTAATAAGGTTTTAGTTTTGATGAGTTCAAAATGAATTTAGTATGGGCAGATCTATCAGTGGTCTCTCTAATTTTCCATGCCCTCCTTGAGAGGGAAATGATCCACCCTTTTATAGGTGAAGCTACGTTTCCGAACCGCCTTAACCATGTCAAGCTACAATTATCTACGCAATTTTTAGAGAACAAGTTGCTTTGATTGGTGGAGGGCTGTATCCGCAGCACAATGATGACATAAGATATATCTCCAAGAATTAAGCTATTTTGCCCGAATTGGTTGCCCACTTGATTGACCTACCCTCACATGGGGCGTGGGATCGACGTGAATAAAAAATGAAAAAAAATTCTCCCCTCCCCCCCTATGTGTGTGCTCGGTCAGACACCCTCCCTGGTAATGCAGCACAGTTCATATCTCCAACCTTGGCCCATCTTGTCAAAGACTATGATTGTTTTTGACAAGTGTTGCGTGTCAGCACTTGTGTGACTCTTTTTTAACTGTCCAATGAATGTTTGACACATGCCCCCTATTTTTAAGATGTTGTTTGGTAGAGATTAAAATCGGATTAAAATTGAAAAATTAGTAGTTATTGTTGACTTTTATTAGGCGAGAAGGATCCAATAACAACTATATTTTCAATTTTAATCTAATTTTGAGTTGTACCAAACATGCCATAAATCCTATCAAATGCCCCTATTTGTGTAACAAGATTGTGAGGATGGTGGTAACTCACGTGGAGGGACAAACTATTTTAAGTGCTTTTTTTAACACCAAAAAAAATACTTACTGAGATTGTTTTGCATTTTATATTTTGCTCCTTTTTGAGCTCTATTTTTATGGAAAATGTATTCTGAAATAATAATTTTTTAAATAATGTATAGTTAAAAAATAAAAAGTTCTCGTTTTTTATATAAAATTATTTGATAAGAGAATGCATGATTGAAAGTAAAGTCCAAAAAAATGAAGGCTAAACATAGGTTCTGTTTGCAAGGTCAAACTACTCGCTTGGCCCCCATCTAGTTCTTCAAGTGGATGACACATGTACGTGTCTTGCACCACATGTCCTCTGAGTTGTAGCGTACCTCTTTTGGGTACAACAAAAGCTAGGACTATTCCTAAAACTAGGATGATAACATTTGTACCCTTTCGGGCTTCATGTATATTGCTGAAATTTTAATATGATAGAAATGAATGATTATTAGCACAAAATGTCTATACGTTTGACAGTTAATGTGTAAAACGTCTCAACGTTTCATTTTTTTCCATTTTCGCCCTTATTTCAACGTTTCAGTGTGAAAAACATCATTTTCACTATTTTTCAGTGTAAAATAATCAAAATACCCTCGATTTTAAATAAA
>CAIGRS010289229.1:0-10169 GCA_903798395.1 Fraxinus floribunda
CCTTTGCTGCAATTATCCCTAAAATGAATAGTTGAAAATGAAATGAACGAAAAAATAATTTTAAAAAATGGGGTTAAACTGATGGCTTAATTATTTTATATTCTGAATATTTTCTTAGGGTGTGTTTGAGCCACATTATTTTGGAAGAATGTATTCTGGAATAGTAGATTGATGGAGAATGTGTGGTTGAAAATGAAGAAAAAGTTATTGATGTGATGAAAAATATTATTTTATTGAAGAATGTGTGGTTGAAAATGAGTAGAAGAATGAGAATGAAAAAAATAATGTGTATCAAACAGGGCTTTAATGTTGATGTGATGGATAACGNGCCTACCTTTAATATCTACTGGACAAAATATGCTAGAAACGAAAGTTTAGAGCTTGTTTAGTATACATTTTGGGAGTAAAAATGCATTTTTATTGTTGATGTGATGGAGAATATGTGGTTGAAAATGAAGAAAAAGTTATTGATGTGATGAAAAATATTATTTTATTAAAGAATGTGGGGGTTAAAAATGAGTAGAAGAATAAAAATAAAATTTTTAATTTAACTCAAACCGGGCTTAATCTTACTCATTTTAACAAGTCAATACGTCATCATTATTTTCGTTAATTGTTACATTCATCTTACACAAAAAAAAATTTATTTTCGTATGCTATCCGTACCTGTACGTACCGTCCCAGTACTCGCAAACCATCGTTGAAAAGATCAAAAGGAAAATCCATACGAGAAATAATATGCATAATGTTGACTTGTTACTGAGGATGGCAGTGGCGGGATCCGTACGCCATGCAAGGCCCAAAGCAATAATTAAAATTCTTTCAACTTATCTACAGTAATATACTAAAAAATATATTTTAAAAATTGTTGTTCTCAATTTAGCTCAAATTGTTGTTTTGTGCAAGCTTTTGTTGTCCCCTACAAAAAATTCTTTTGACATTTAAATCTTCGATATTTCATCTTTGATGCACATAAATTTTGATAGAAATTTCCGATCCTTCATCAAAGTACGTGTTTTCTTATCGATTAGCTTTATTTCTCTTCAAAACAATCATACACCAATCATCTCAAAATATCTATAGCATACAAACTACGAGCATGTTTGATCATACTTGAAAGTTATCTGTTCGACGATAAATCCATACTTACGTTGTAAAGAAAGCAAAAGAAATAATTAATTAACTTTGAAAATCATTCTGACAAAAAAATTAATTTAGAAGTAAGACTTTACGCTCTATATCAGAGTCAGTAATGTAAAGATTGAAATAGATATTCTTATGACTAGAATAGTAACAAAGAGTCAATCTCAGTTGTTAAGAATGCCGGAAAATAATTATTTGTTTCCAAGACTAAAATCTTGAATTGATAAATATAATAATCATTAAATCCCAGTTTATGTATTGTTGAATTGACAAATATCAATAAAGGTAATGGTGGAGGGGTTGAGTGTAATTAGAGACTTACAACTTTTAACAGTACATTTCATCGACTTTTATCAAAATTTACTAAAAATATGGTTTTTGTGTAAATAAACCAAATAAAATACGAATCAAACAATTTAATGGTTTAAGCAAAATTGTCAAAAGGACCTTTAACAAGAACCAGAATAATAAAAAATTAATATAGCAAATTATCACTGACATATATTGATAATGATATCGTTGGTCATTAGTGACACAATAATTTGGGGTGTGTTTGATTGGAAAATTTCCCATGAGAAATAGCATTTTCATCCAAATTTCAACTTTCGGAGTGTTTGATTGCTATTTTTTCATGAAAAATATTTTTCAATCATTAAAAATATGCTTAATTTTTCTTGTTTTTGAGAAAAATATTTTATTTAGGGAGGTAGGTTTTTGTTTTCTTGAAGACAATGAAAACACTTTTTTAGGAGATATTTTCCATACTAATAAAACATATCCTTAGTAATTATCGATGAAAATATCTGTCAGTCATGTTGCCGAGAATCATCGACTGTACTTCAAGAAAGAGAAAATAAAAGAAGCAAAATTAACAAAAGAGAAAAAATCTAAAAGTTAAAAGTTAACAAAAAATCTATTAATATCTACTGAGCACCGATAACATGACACTTCAATCTATTGATAGATAAGTTTGGTGAATCTCAAAATTTGAATTGAATTTGTTATCCGTTAATAAGTTGATGTGTCATGTCATCGATGTTTAATATAAGCTAAGAATCTATGCTCATGAGATCATTTCTGTTTAAATCATATTGAGTTTTGACATTCTTTCCTAACTAAAAGTTCAACATTGTTTGAAGGAGTAACTCAAGACCTTCTACGTTGATTATCATTTTCATATATATTAAGTAATGGAGATTTTAACATGCTCTCGTAAGATAATAACATAACTTGATCGATTTTAAAATTTTACTAGAGTTTTTAGACGTATTTGAATTTCTAATTTACGGTCTTCCTCACATATTAATCTCATGGAGTATTAAATTTGTTTATTTTGAAGGGGTCAACTTTGTTAAGAGAAATAACTCAAATATTTATATATTCATTAATTTTTTTATTTAATGATAATAATAAAATAAAGTATTTCATGTTCAAGAGAGACGCAAAGGTCTCGCCCATGTTTGAAAAAATACACACAATTATTACCAGTACAAACTTGTACATTATTCTGTGAAGGAGACTCCAATGACTTTAATTTTTGTTCTTTTATAAAATTATATAATTAGTTATATAATAATCAAACTGTTATAATCCTAAATGCACTTTAATTAAAATATCAATAAGGACGCTGCAAACAGACGCAGTTGCTGAGCTCAAAATGGAGCCCTAATTCCACAGAAACCACAAGCTATACAAGAAATGTCAACCTCCTTGTGTTAACAAATCCATCTTTCTATTGGTGTCCAATATCTTGACAATTGGCACATATTAGTTAAAGTTTATTATTGTTCCTTAATTATTGCATTTTCATTTGTTTTTGTCATGCACAAGAAAAGTGCTTTATCTGTAGTGTTGAAAATAAGATTTAAATAAATTGAGACTTTAAACGAGACAACTAACATGTTGTCATCGTCATCCATTTGTGAAAATTGTGGACGTGTTAAACATTTGATTAAAAAATAAAAATGATATGTACATGAACTTTAAATAAATTGGTTAGCATGCACATTTTATAGTTTAATTTATCCATATGCAAACACTACCAAGTCTTGTCGAACGATACAAACATTATGACCCAATGAATCTAAATTTGTCCTAGTAGTTTTACTATCTTCTTCACCTCTATGTTTTTCTTCCCGGTCACTATCCGTGTTGAAAAATACAATATATTTTCAGTAGACGTATTACGTGTAAAAAGGGTCAAATAATCTAGACAAAAAAACTAAGATGGAACAAGGGCAAGGCATTGTGGGCCACCTAGCCTAGCTTATTATTTTTACGTATTTTATTTAAAAAATTTATAAAAACAAAAAACTTATAAAAGACCCTCACTTGAAACTATAACTTGCATGCAACCGCTACCAAGTCTTGTCGAACAATACAAACATTATGACCCAATGAATCTAAATTTGTCCTAGTAATTTTACTATCTTCTTCACCTTTATATTTTTCTTCCCGGTCACTATCCGTGTTGAAGAATACAATATCTTTGCAATGAACGTGTAACAAGGGTCAAATAATCTAGACAAAAAACTAAGATGGAACAAGGGCATTGTGGGCCACCTAGCCTAGCATATTATTTTAAGTATTTTATTTAAAAGAATTATAAAAACAAAAAATTTAGAAAAGACCCCCACTTGGGACTATAACTTGCCTCTCTAGACAAGTAAGGTTTTCTGTTGCACCTAAGTCTGGATGACCATGAAGTGCAACAAGTTGATGTTGCTACATATGAGGAACAAGCCAAACTACTTCAAGTTTGCATTGCATGAACAATTCAACTCTCTTTACACATTTATAATGTGACGACTCAAGTAACGATTTTTTAAGATCTATATGTTTTTCATTTCATTTCTATTTATTACTAAAATTATGTTAGTCGTATTTTTTAAAGATAATTAAATATTTAAAATGTTTTTCGGAAAATATAATTTAAAAAGTAAGTATGGAAATATATATATCTATTTGAAGAGATCAATCATATCAAATAATGGGGTATACTGGAAAAGCATGACTCTTAAAATATTTAAGAGTAACATATATTTTACTTTCTAACTACATATAAAAGAGGGAGATTTCCGGTTACTGTTCACAAGCTGTTTTCGAGCCGACTCCCCTCAACCGTTCCATTCATCCGTTTGAAAGTCAATATTGAAAACAGAAATCTAACTTTTACACAACTTCTATCCACTGTGCATCTCATCTCTCAATATATAAGACACCAAATAAAAACTTTTACCCACTTAATCCTCTCCAGTCTCATTTCCTCATTCCTAAGATCAACCTGGTAATTTCCTTTCACCCAACGGCAACATTAACTACAAACATAAAATTCAATACTTATGTTTCATTCTAACTCTTCTTTTTTCTAACTATTCTCCTTTGCTAATCAAATACAATTCTTTACAGATTCAAATGGCCACAAAATGCAAACTCATACCTGACATCAAACCTGGAAAATTTGGCTAGACTGTAAAGACAGTAGTTTCAGAAAAATGCTCTCCCAACAAAGATTGAAACAGTCCCTTGAAATACCAACACATTTGGTTAATGGATCTTAAGGTAAATTTTCTTACATAGTTTAACTTCATTTAAAACAACATTGCTAAATGTAATTCAGTGAAGTTCTAATATTTTTAAATCTCCAATGTAGCAGATTCAAATACTACCTAAATTACACCAAATAAAAAATTCACTATTTTTCTTAATAAACTAGTCAAAATAAAGAAAAATGATCAAAACCTGAGATAGATTATTTTGATTCCCGTCTTTGAGTAAAATGAATTATGGAATGATAATTTTTTGAAGAATGTGTGGTTAAAAAGTAGGATTTTTTTTTTTAATTATCAACCATATTTATACAAGTAAGTTTAATGAACACTAATTGAATTTTAAACATGTTTCTACTTATTCATTCATCTTTAACAAGTTATCCAATGTTCACTCATCTTTCTATATAATTACACATATATCACTCGTTTAACTCTCTTTTCTCCAAACAGTTAAATGTTTTAATGGCCACTAAACTTTACATTATAGCCCTGTTTGAAACCTATTTTGAGAACATAGTAAATACAATTTGCTACCTTTACGGACGTGGATAACACATTATTACTTGTATGACACAACTTTACACTACCACCTGCCAACATCCCACAAAACTTGAGTAATATATTAAGTTACTCATCGAACACCACTACCAACGTTTGTCACAACCGCTTTCACAAAATACGAGTAACACATTATATTACTCGTATAGAACCACACCACACCACTACTTGCCCCACCACTATAAAAAATACGAGTAACATGTACATTATGAAATAACTCCACACCACTTCCTACCACCACAACTATGAGTCGGGTGGTGAACCAAGTGTGTATAAGCTGTGATCGCATCCAGATTTACCCGAGTGACGAATCAAGGGAGAAGGCCACCACTCCTCAAGATTAGTCGGGTGAAACTCGTCCACCAAAGTCATCAAAAAAAAAAACATATACGTTACCCGTCTGAAATCACTCCACACTTGTCAAAAAACTTACCATCCCCATGTTGCCACAAAATCCGTTTGAAAACTAGAAACTATTGTATAATACATTTTACTGAATTTAATAATATATTAACTATTATATTGAAAGATATTCTAATAAAATTTCAAGAAAATTAGTATTTAGTTATATATTAATATATGTAAACATCACAATGTCCTGTAGGCTGCACCCAGATCAAACTAGATTTTTTTTTTTTTTTAATTTTTTTTTTCAAACACAGGCTTGAACTGTCAATATAGATAGCGACAAGATTTAAAACTAAACATATAAAATGATCACTTTGTCTAAAATTTAAATTCCAAAGAGGATAGATAATTACTTTTGACTTCACAACCAAGCTATATTGCCAATATATGAATGGAAATACATTTATTACTCATAAAGTCATTTGATCAATACAGGCACAATCATAAAATAACATTTATTGTGAAATTGACTACAAAAAAAGAAAAAAGAAAAATTGTTATAATTGTGTCTTGTTTGTTTCCAAGAATTTCTTTCTGATATTGACAAGTCTGATCACAGCCTCTTTCATGTTAATCCTCCCTTCTGGTGCTTCCTTTGAGCAGTCGAGAGCCAATTCTATCGCTGAGGATAAGCAAATCTTGTGCCTAGTGTTTACTTCATTCTCCTCTTGAAATACATTGGAATCGATAATTTCCATCAAAGAATTGGGATAAGATGCTAAAACCCATTGCTTTAGGCTCAAATTTTCGGAGAATATCTCGTCTGTTGGACTCTTTCCCGTGAGTGCTTCCAACAACATAATTCCAAAACTATAGATGTCACCAGCTGCTGACACTATTCCCTGTGAGCCATACTCTACGTGGCATCAAGTAATCAAAATTGATCATCAGAATCGTAGACAATGGTGGAAGTGCAATAATAAACGGAAAAACGAGCAAAGCATACATAAAAAGTTTTAGTGGTTATTACCTGGTGCAATGTAGCCAATAGTCCCCAATGTATTCGTCTGTGTATAGGACTTATCTTGAGCTATTATCTTTGAGATTCCGAAGTCACTTACATGAGCAACCATATCAGCATCGAGGAGAACATTGGTTGGCTTTAGATCACAATGAACCACTTGATCATCATAGCCATGATGAAGATATTCAATAGCCATTGCCACATCAAGCATTATGTCGATTCTCTGAAGGAGATCAAGTGTGTAGTCCTGTCGATGTAACCAACTGTCAAGATTTCCATTTGGCATGTATTCAAGAACAATGGCTCTGATGCATTCGTTGGAACACGTTGTGATCACTTTGACAAGATTCCTGTGCCTTATTCGTCTCATCACCTCACATTCTGCATCAAACCTTTTCCCTATTTCTCTGTCTGTTAAATTCAGAAACTTTATTGCCACAAGATTCTCATCAGACAAAATGCCCTTGAATACGGAACCAGAACTTCCTACTCCAAGTAAATTATTTTCACTAAAATTATCTGTTGCTTTCACAAGCTCGCGATATGGAACCATCTGATGAGTTGGAATTTCTGATAACTCGGGATCTCCCAATCTCTCCTTTTTTGGTTTATAAAAAATCCAAAGGGACAACATAACAAATATCAATCCCACTGATATCGTAACTGGAATAGTAATTCTGAGAATTCGTGTTTTAGATCTTGATCCCCGTGGACTACTAGTATTAGCACAGCTAGGGAACTCCAGTATTGCCACGCTGCATAAACCTCTGTTCCCAACGTAAGATTTAGGAGACGAATTTGCAAATACACCACCAGTTGGTATTGCACCTTCTAAATTGTTATTGGACACGTTGATTTCTCTTAGGTACAATAACCTTTCCAAGGATTTTGGTATGGTTCCCGTTAAGCCATTGGAAGACAGATCCAAGAACTCCAAGCTAATCAAATTTCCAAATGATGATGGAATCGAATCCTCGAAGGAGTTGTTTGAAAGTGAAAGATGCCTCAGAGTTTTTAAATCCCCTAATGCACTTGGAATTCGGCCTGACAATTCGTTGCTCGATAAATCTAGTCCTTCAAGCGTTCCCAACTGTCCAATCTCAAGCGGAAGTTCTCCTTGAAAAGAATTTTGGGACACATTCAGAAACAATATATTCCTAACTTCCCAGAGACTGAGGGGTAGGCTTGATGTCAATCGATTGTAACCTAACATGAGTTTTTTTAGCCTACTAAGATTCCCTATGCATTTGGGTATGGATCCTGACAGATTATTTTCTGAAAGTATCATATCACCAAGATCAACTAAGTTGCATAACTCGACCGGAATATGCCCTTCTAGCTTGTTATTACTTAGATACAGCCTCTGAAGTTGTTTAAGATAACCAATATCTGAAGGTATGTTTCTTGTCAAATTGTTTCCACTTAAGACTAGAGTTAACATACTACTCATGTTACCTATTCCAGTTGGAATTTGCCCATAAATCTGACCATTCTCAATATTAAACATTTCAATAGAGCTTGAAAGGTTCTGAATCGAATCAGGCAGAATACCGTTGAGCGGATTATTCCCTATTATAAGAAATTGCAGCATTCTACATTCTACTAAAGAATACATAAATCCAAGTTCAGGATTTTTCGGTTCATTGGCGAGTCGATTACCTGCGAGGTTCAGGAAAAGGAGATCCCTGAGATTACCCAAATTATATGGCACTGAACCCGTGAAGAAGTTATACGATAATTCAAGCTCCTTCAGTTTAGAAGCATTTGTGATAGATACCGGAATCTCTCCTTCGAGCATATTATCCGCTAAATAAATTCCTTCAAGGTTTGGAAGCTGCAGCCCAAGGGTTGCAGGAATACGTCCGGAGAGACTGTTATCCGTGAAAGCAATATATACCAATGAAGACAAGTTGAAAATCACTGGAGGAATTTCACCAGTAAGATTGTTAAAATCAAATCCAAGCATTTGCAAGTTGAATAGCTTTCCCAATTCTTCAGGTATATCTCCAGATATGCTATTTTCTACACATCCAAGAAATTGTAGACTAGAAATGTTTCCAATAGACGGAGGAATAGTACCGTCTATTTTATTTTCTGTCACATAAAACTTCTCAAGTTTTGATAAGCAACCAATGTTTCTTGTTATTTTGCCGGTAAAACTGTTGTACGAGAGATCTAGTGATTTTAGCCCTCTGAATCGGCATAAGCTAGAAGGGATTTCACCAATAATTTGATTGTGAGAGAGATCAATATCCTCAATGTCAAGAAAAATATCCTCTCTAGTAAGCAAAAATCCACCAGACAGGCTATTATTCGAGAGATTTATTGCCTGCAAAGATGAGACGTTGAAAATGGATGGAGGAATCGAGCCTGTGAATCGATTCCTGGACAGATCCAATTCCCTGAGGCTACTCAGGTTGCCAATCTCACCTGGAATGCTCCCGCCAAATATGTTTCCATATAAAATCAACCTCTCCAGCTTCGAAACATTTCCAATGGAAGAATGAATCGAACCCGACAGACTATTCCTTGAAAGATTCAGAATTCTGAGTTCTGGTGCATTCCAGGAATCTCTCCATGGATCTCCATTTAATTTATTGTAAGCCAAAGACATGATTTCCAGCTTTTGGCTTTGGAACAATTCCAGGGGAATATTGCCCTGGAAACTGTTATTGCTTATATCAAGCTCAACGAGAAAGGATAAATTGGCTATAGATGGAGAAATTGTTCCTTCAAGATTCATGTTGGGAAGTTTCAGGGCCATAACACTTTGCCTTCCAGGGCTGCAGGTGACTCCAATCCAATTGCAGAAAAAAGTACTTTTTGTCCAATTATAAGTCAAAATATTGTCGGGATTTGTTACCATGTTTCTGAAATCTAATAAAACTGATTCATCAGAGGATTCAGAAACAGAAACCTGGAAATATCCACTGAAAATTAAAACAAGATAAACAGAGAATAATTTCGCCATGTGAAAGGGTTACAAGTTAACTGCAGGTATCAGAAAGACCATATAAAGATAATCAAATTTGTAGGCACTACAATTTTATTTTTGGACGCGCATTAAGTTATGCATTGTCAAATGTTCTCATTCTGCAGACACGCACTTAAAGGCATTTAGTGAAGCTTCACTACCATGTAGACCGAATACTCACAGGGGGGGGTATTTTTTTTTTGACTTTTTTAACCTGGCAAAGCAGCCTAATTCACTCTTACAAGAAATGCCTATTTCAAGAAATTTCATATACGGACAAATGAATGAGCTCACCTGCTGACATTGTATGTTTTGACTTTTGAGAAAGGATTTTTTTTTTTTTTTTAAATGGGATATCTGATAGTTACGTGATAATTTAGAATTGGAAAAACTGTATTCACGGTCCTCAAAGTCTATGGTGTTTATGATAAGTTGGACCACATTATCTTCTCTCGCCATTTTCCCCAAATTTTGATTCTAAATACTTTATTTTGTTGTAAAATCATGAGATAATTATTAATGATTATTTAGTATTATCATGATACATAGATAAGTCTTATTTAGTTCAGAA
>CAIGRS010289297.1:0-12764 GCA_903798395.1 Fraxinus floribunda
TTTTTTATGAATGTGTGGTTAAAAAGTAAAAATGCATTATATCCGAATCTTCTAATATTATTCTAACAGTTTCCACATCTTGTATTATATTCAAGACTTCTCATGTATCATGTTTGCGTATATAAAATCTAGTTAATTAGTAGTATGTAATTTGTGTATGATTTTCTCAAAATTTTCAACTATTGCACAAAATTTTCCCAACAAGAACTAACATTTTAATTTATATTTTTCTTAATGTTGTAGCTCTTGAAGGTTGTGTGAAGAAACAGAGTGACTCAATTTCGTCCAAACAATATTATAACACTTGTAAAGTTCATAAATATAGTCGAGCTGGATTGAGTTTGGTTGGACGAGTTTATTTGATTTTCATAAGTTAACCCATAATCCGACCCCGCCTACACAATCAGCTCACACAACTCGTGTAAAAACAACAAAAAAAGGGACTCAAACCGGTCGGGTTGGTTAGGTTTGGACGGTTTGGATGGGTTCAGTCGGGTTTTGATCACCCATAGGTACAACATTATCTACAACAGATTTAGCCCATGTTTGATAGAAATCAAAATCGAAATCGAAATTTTAATTTAAATCAAAGTCAACAATTAATATTAACCACACATTTCATTAACTTTTATAAAAATTTAATAAAAAATCTAATTTTAATCCACATCAAACAATGCTGAACTTAATATAATAATAGACAAATATTTCATAGATCTCTAATCCTTCACACACACTAGCAATGTGCATTAGCGTATCAAGCACAACCTAACTCAAATGCTATTATCCAATGAGCCCAACTTAACTCCGCTCTTAATGAATCGAGCCTAATTGCTTGGTTATTGAGTTTGCAAGACTGGAGGGATTCTTCTAGGCTTTAGCAGAGTCAAATATTCAACTGATATCTCAAAGCTAAATGTTGTAAAGGCCAACAAATCCCAACACCTTGGAGCCAAGGGCCAATAAACTTCTCCCCAAAAAGAAAAACAACTCAAAACAAATCGAGCACAAAGCGTGCGACTTGTCTAGAAGGATCTCCAATGAAGATAATGTCCCTTGATAAGGTTTTAATCGAGTGGTAAAAATACTCGATGCCAAAACACACAGACCAAAAAGTTTCATGGTATGTTCAGTAAGTGGACCATAGAGTATTAAAAAGAGAAAAAAAAATTAAAATCATATTCATTGCATATTCCGATCATGTCCAATGTTATGTACCAAACATACCCTTGGAGTCTAACCGATCAAGATTTCAAATATTATTTTCTAGAACAGTATTAATAAGTTCTCTCTTGTCGTAAGAGGAATCCACCATTACCATAAAAGAATACAGAACCAATGTCTCTTAGACAAGATAACCACAAGGCATTCAATATTCTCGAAGTTCCACATTTATTGTATGGTTGGTTGTGTTTTAGGTCCCTTTTTAGGCACTAGTAGATGCATCACCTAAAAAGTGCTTTTAATCAAGGCCAAATGTGCTCTTACTCACATTTCATCAATACGCATATTCAAGACTGTGTGTGATGATAAAGCCTCTATTTGAGCCACATTCTCTAAAAACTCTTTTCCCAAAATTCATTTTCTCACAATAAAAATAATTTTACACGTAAGCAGAAAAATTTTCCCAACTTTTCAATCAAACACTTAAAAAAAAATCACTATTACAAAATCTATTCTACCAAAAATGGGGCTCAAACATACCCAAAATATATCCTGCATAGATAAGACAAGATGATATCCAGCATGCTTCATAATCTGCAGAAGACACCAGCCTATTCACCAAACATTTAAAGCACAATGTATGTGAAGATCATTGAATTCTCTGGACATCATCAATTGAAACCCATTCATGGTTTCTTCTACACCAACATAATTCCACAATGGAAAACTGAAAAAGGTAAATACATATAACAGATGTGGGTCTTAGCATATTTATAGGCTATGAGACAATCAAATAAACACAACACTTCTATGTCCACCAACAACAATAATATTATTTGCCCAACATTTAAATTGGGATCTCAACTTTGACGGTAAACAATAAAGTTAATTCTGTTATGCTATATTGCCAGGAAACTATTTTATTGTCATAGAAATTACACGGAAACTACAGACATTTTACTTCACGAGCGAAGCCCAAAGGTAGTTAGGAACAGAAGATATTTATATGTATAGCTTAAACAGTACGGTGCCATTTCCATCCTTCGACTTCCTTTTCTTGAAACTCTAATGGCAATCTACTTAAAACAGAGGCAAAACCTTAATGGCTGAATCAACTTTTCTTCAAGAGGACTATCTTAAAATCTGTACACATTCTTGATCTTTGCAATGAAGAGAACAACAATTCAAATTCTCAAAGATGTTATCTTTATTTTTCTTGAATAAATATATTCCATTCCAAAAATTTAAGACAGCAGCATATATCTTTGACTTCTAAAGAAAAGATAAGAGTAATTTGCAACGGAACCATAAGTTGCAACTGAATAGTAAAATAATAGGTCATAAACGTGTCTGTACCTTACATATAAGGTGTGTTCTTTGTACCAACAGATCTTTCATAAAGGGGAGTGAAATATGTAAAGGAAATGGTAATACATGTTCACAATGATAAAGGAAAAGTCTATTGACTCTGTAACCAACTTTAGCCGCCCACTACTTGCACACGGAAGTAAGACAGATTACGTTGCACTCAAAAGAAAATGAGATACCAAGTGGCATAAGGCAACTTAAGGTAATTCTGAAGTGATAATATATGGCATTTCGCTTTAGAAATTTCCTATATTGTTTTCGCATTGACGTCCTTTTAAAGTCACTCTCCATGAGCCAGAATCCCTAGGACACTAGCATAGCTTCCAAAGATTTAATTGTGCACTAGTAGCTAATATCCACATGGTGAATCGAAACTGCTGTCTTAACTTCTGCGTCTGAATGATCACATGTTAATCCCAAATGCAAAACCAATCTAGAGAAGGGCTCTAAATATGGGATTTCTAGTTTCATTTTCCAGTTATATTCTTTTTTAAATCCCATTTGATACCAGGTAAATGGGAAGTTGAAGAACAAGCTAGGAAGAATAATAGCTCCATGTCTTTAATCTTAATTCCACGTTGCTTTTAAATTGAATCTCCATTCATGTCTCCCACTAGAAAATATCAGGTCGAATACACATTATTAGTGGTTTGTACAACCAAAAAAATCACCAATACTACATCCCTGTGTGTAGAATACTCCCATAGAATACGAAATCTACCAAGTACCAAATTCAAGACATGGTCATACTCAAGGACAGATACATCATCCATTCAGCTGTATGCACACATTATATACATACTCCTACGCATTCACCTTAATACATACACAAAAACACACAACAAGAAGACCACGCTCCAGTGAAATTGCAGTGTCGAAGTGAAGCATTTGAGAAATGCATTCTATTCAACAACATAATACTAAACAGTCTAAACTACAGATAAAACATAAGGAAAATAGCTTGAACTTTCAAATTGTTGAATTAGTATATGGACAATCGTCCTGGCATAATTGATGGAAATTTAGAAAAACAACACGGAATGATCCCACTCACAGTAGCAGCCAGTGCTTAAGAGTGACTAAAATTTTGATTCTCGGCCACTTCTTCGGAACCTGAGTCCTGTTCAAGGTCCCCGAACTTCTGCTTGAAGGAATCTTGCCTCTGTAGCCACATAATATGGCCCTGAATTTTCAAAGGGAATCCAAAAAATCACTACAATATACAAATAATTCATTTTCTATATATGTGTGTGTGTGTATCGTACGAGTACCTGGAGAGCAGCGGCCCAAGCTATGAGGAAAGAGGCAAACCAGAATTTTTTGCTCTTAAGAATCTGCCGGGCTTCGAATTTGTTCGTTTCCATTGTCAGCGAATTACAGAAAACCCTAAAACCCTATCCCAGAAAGTTGCATCAAAGTTCTGAAAATTCAGGAAATGAATTGAAAACTTCAGAAACTTCAGGGGACATTATGCAGCTCTCAGAATATTCAGGGGTAGAATCCCAATAATCTGAAGATTAGAGGCTGATTTGAACATTTCAGAAACTTTAGGGATCAATTGGCGCCGAACATAAATCCCAGGGACTAAATTGTACCAACAAGAAAGTTATAAGGACCAATATGAAATAAATAGAAAGTCTAGGGACCAATTTGTAGAATGTTGAACAACGGGGGAAAATTTGAATATTACAAGAACGACAGGAGCATGCTTTGAAAATCCAGAAATTAGAGGGACTGGAATGCAGAAGTCATAGAACACGGGGGCCGGTTCATAAAATATGGATAAAGTGTTTTTTGACTCTTGATTTGAGTTTCTATTAAGCTGGGTATTATTCACAATTTCAAGAGCCAGGTAAAATAGGGACCCCAAGTTTTGGTTACGTAGTTTGTAACCCCTACAAGTTCATATTTTTGGTCACAAAATTTACAATTCATTCTCATATGTGAAACTCGTATACATTTGCTGGTCGTGCTTGTCGAATATAGCTTATTATAGTAGAAGTTAAGTTTGTACAATTGTTAGGTCGTAAGAAAAGAAATGAGTAGAAAATTTACAACTAATGAGAACGACAATTCATATTACCGTCTCGACTTATAATTAGTTGCGGTTACAAATAGATTGAAAGTTCTTTAAGATATATCACGTCGTTCAAAAAACCATGCAACCACTCGATAAAAATGCAAGTGAAATCCTAGCAATAAAATATTGTGTGATATGTGTAATACACGCCACTTCGTTTTCTTTATTTTTTATAACTCTTAACACATTCTTATTTATATGATAATATCCTTATTCGTGCTATATTCATCTTATAATCATCTTGTGATGTAGATTGACACGGGCGGCGGTTGTAATTAATTTTGATAGCATTGATTTATTTTATTTTATGCACTTAAATTATTAATCTCATCATGAGCAATTAGGGGCAGATGGTCTTTCTATGTCTTCTTAAGAGACATTTTGGAGGAAATTATTATCATGATTCATGAACAAGATGTTCTAAATAATAAATGTTCGAGATAAATATACAATAAAAAAAGACCAGGACATAAGTATGGAGGGAAACATAAAATAGGACTTAAAAGGGAAACATTTGATGCAAGCATGGAGGAAATTTCACTGGAGGTCACCCAAATTACAAATTTATTTCATGTTGGTCACCTAACTTCAATGTATATTAAGTTGACCAACCAACTTATATTTTTGTCTCATCTTAGACCGTTTCGTCCATAGATCTCAACAAAACTCAACAAAATTTGTGACTCAAATTATATTTTTGGCAACACAATTTTTTGAGTGCTAATAAATACAAATTTCACGTTTTTAATTTAAAAGAGTGGGTCTTCTGCGGCGGCAAATAATGCGTGAATAAATATTGCATTCGTCTAGTTAACTTAGGTCACAAATTTCACTAGTTCAATTACTCGATAAGAATAATAGTTAAGTTGCATGATCAAACTTAAATAAAATAGATGTTGGTCGATCGGCGAATTGAAAAGTGTGATCAAAGTAAAAAATTTCCCTCTAACCTTGAAATAAAATATTTTCTACTATTACTACGATTTCTCTGTTTATACTCTCGTGAAAGATTTTTTTACTGTGTTCGTTCTATACGAAAAAGGCCAAAACGTCACCATACCCACACAATGTAAAAACATTTTTTACTGTAACATTTTTTAATATAAGAACAAATAATTCATATACTTCTATTTTCTTAATATATACCATACTATAATCATTTAACTGAATAAAGACAGGAACATTGAACAACAAGAAGACATGGAGATTTAAATAAAAATCAATCCACTTGTCCTCATCTACATATACACAATCTCTCCACGTGAATCTTAGACTCTCAGTTGTGTAATAAATTTTTCCCTTTCAAGTTTTGTTCACTGCACGGTTACATTTGTCAGAATATATTAACCCGACTCTGTAATCGATCGTGTAAGACTTGACTACAGAGGTTCGCATTCTTCACAGCTGATCAAAAAGAATTTGTCTTAAAAATAATAATTATGTTACATGTACATCTATGTATACATTTTTGTTGACATTCATCCACGTGACACCATCATATCTTTTGAATTTTTCAACATCCTTTCACATTACTGTCCAAATTGTATCATATAGGGGGAAATATGCAAGGAAAATTGTAAGGCCTTACAGCCTAACACATGTTGTGTCGACCAGCCGTGTCTGATGCAGGGGTGACTGGACACAAACTACCTCAAAATTAGATTGTGCTAGCTTGTGCTTGACTCTACGATTGGGCACGAGTCGAATTCGGAACCAACAATTCGATTGGGTGAAATTCCAACTCGAAATCAAATCAAAAAATGAATAAATCAACTCAAATTAACCCGAACTTGTTTAGATCGGTTTAAAAGGAATTTTCCCTTGAATGTTATTTTTCTTTTAACTTCGACCCCTGTAATCGAGGTTTTTGGGTTGGTTCAAGCCACTCGAAAACTAAACCAACGTTTCTTCAAATCGACTCGATTTGATATTTGAATCGATTATGTGGATAATTTGTCCAACCCCACCTAACTCCAAAAAAAAAAAAAATTCTACTACTCCAACCCAGTAGTTTCGAGTCTAATCCCTACCAAATACTTGATAAACATTTCAAGTGGGAATGAAGTAAATGATATATATATATATTTGGTATATATTAAAATTTAGATTTAGTAGTCAAAATCAACAATTAATTTTTGTTACTTATTTCACGGGACTCATAATTTTTTAACTACATATTTTGCCTATGTTTGACACCCATTTTGGGAGAAAATTTGGTTTTTAAATAGTGATTGATGGAAGAATGTGTGGTTAAAAAGTAAGGAGAATTTTTTGATTTATGTGTAATATTATTTTATTGATACAATGTGTAATATTATTTTATTGATACAATGTGTAGTTGAAATGAAGAAAGAAAGAAAAAAAAATGAAAATGAGAATGGAAAAAAATGAGTGTCAAACATTATCAACTTTTATCAAAATATATTAAAAATTTTAATCTTCAAGACAATGCAAAAGGAAAAAAAAAAAAAAAAAAAGTAATAACCATACTTTAGTAAAGAAACATTGAAACCAAAATCAGTACTAACATCGAGTCATTACGATGATTAGGGTTCTAACTATTGGGCTTGCTGTTTCAGTTTGGAGGAGAAGAATCCATAGGAAGTACCTGTGAAGAAGAGCCTGAAGGACGATACTGTTCTTCAAAACTGTAATTTTGACTATGTCCCCCTTCTTCCATGATTTTTCTGCTATAAAGTTTATCTTCTGCATCCCTCAAGAACTTCAATTTTGGAGGTGGAGAAGACCCTAAGTTATTGAATACTGCATTACTTTCCGATTCAAGAAATGGGTTAAAACAGCCCTTTTGATTATGGTTATCTGATGATGGGGTTAAAGGAGGAGTAAAATATGGCGGAGAAGTAACAGGAGTCAAGAAGGGAGTTTCATCAATGTTGTGAAGTAAATCGCTCAAACTTTTACTTCTTGATTGCTTTCTACTGATGTCAAAACTGGATCTTCCATTTTCAGATTCCAAATCTGACCTTGTTTCTTCTTCTATAGAGAAGAGACATCTTGGAATGCTATCTTCTGATCCAAAGGGATTGAACTGCAAATTCTCGTTGTCGTTTGAATAGGCATGAATTTCATGAGCCTGAGGTGTTTGAGAAATTGTCTCTGAGAAACTTATTTCTCGAGCACTGGTTGTACTTGAAGAAGATAGTTTTTTGCAACAAAATTTGTAGAAAAAATCTGTTGCTGGTCTATTGTGATTGCCATCTTCATTACTTCTCTTGATAATCCTATTTTTCCACCATAACAAGTAGTAAATCTCAAAAAGCAGAGCCAGCAATAGACATCCAAAAACAAGACTCAGACCCAGCCCTACACCACTCAAATATTTCATCCTTTTTATCTGTATATATTCTATGTAACTTCTGATGGCAAAACCATATCTTAAAAGTTTCTTCCCAACTTCCCACCAATAATTTTAGGTTTCTCAAAAATGATCAGTCCCTCGCTTGCCTTTCTATTCTGGAGGCCAAAGACCCTGGCTGGAGTCGGAAATGGCTTAAGAACAGAAATTATTTTGGGCCATAAAAGAAAATCTGGATAATTGAAGACAAAATGCAAGTATCTGAGAGAATACTTTGGGTTGTAAACTGAAGATTCTTTTTACGAGAGCCTTCAGACTTCAAAATGATTGCCCCAACTGCAATAAACAAAGCCCACAGAAAGAATAAAAGGTCTGTTTGTTAAGTGTATTGGTCTTCATGGATATTAATGTGAACTATCAAAGCTCAACAAGGTATAGATTAATTACAAGTGATTAGCCGGCCCAAATGTGGACATTATATAGTCAAGCAGTATTTCAACATTAAATGACAAGTGAACCACTTTTACACTTGTCTGATATTGGTCTTTTAAAGTTCTTTCTATCTTAAATCTCAAAAGCAACATCGTTCGTATCGATTTAAAACTGCATGGGATAACTTATGACATGTTTAGTAAGTTAGATTGAATACTATAAATAGTATTAAAGAAAAAAAGTTTAGAATTTCGTTAGCTCTATTAAATAATCCTGTTTAATACCGCGTAACAAATGTGCTAAGAAATTGCAGGTGAGGGGATTGGCAAAAAGAGGATGCCCTTTGTGAAATTTTTATGGTTGGAAAGTCACATTCTTCGATAGATGCTCACATGGGATCAGATGGAAACAAAAGGTATGTTTCATTTGACAAACATATTAATCTCTTTTGTACTCCTGCTTTTTTCTTTTTTACCTTTTCTTGGGGGAGGGGAGTGCTAGTGGGGTTGTTGGAGGACGGGAATTTAATGAGGTAATATATATTTGTTAAATTTGACGACCTCACTTCACTTAATATAGCTATCTGATACAATTGATGGGATTCAAACCAGTTACTCGAACCCATCCGACAGTTCTTCTTTTAACTGACTTAACAGGGATGCTCTTTGCTCGGGCTCATAATTAGAGTTTTGTTTTTACTAAAACGAGCTATACATTTAACTTTAGCATATAAAACAATCAAAAAGCTTCTGATAGAATAATCCCCAGTAGTGAAGTGGAGTGCAAGGTAGCTGAAAAGGAAATTAACTTAAAAAAGTATATGATTTGGCATACTTTCAAAGATTTTTTTCTGCAATTATATTGGATTTTTTTTTTCTTTTTCATTTTTAACCAAATGATTACTAATAAAATCTATTAGTGGGGGGTGTTGCGGTGGTTACTAGGCTTTGCCAAATAATTGTCGTACAGAGATAGTTCATGTTTCGTACGCAGTAGTGACAACACACTATAAGATAATACAAGATTTATAACTACCTTTCCAATCCCTTACTGTATTATTCAATTCAATGTTCTAAATGTTAGCATGATGTTATATGAATTGGAACATTTGTAAGTGTATATAACTTCCTCCAGTCTACATCAGGACCGTAGAAGCTCATGGCTTTTTAAGGAACTGATTATCTTATGTGCATTACGCACAAAAAAGGCCATTATTCTGGACCTTAATTATTTTTTTATCTTTCTAAAATGTGGGATTTGGATCCTACTAACTAGTCTGCAAAGCAAACTGTCCAAATGTTTAATGTAGGCTCCCCATACTGATGTATTTTTTGGGGGAAGTCTCCATTTCTTATGATTTGATGATAAATTGTTATTATCACAAAAATGAAGCACCAAAAACTACAGGTATTTCCCTGGTTAAGTCTATGGTTGCGCATTTCCACACGTCCAAATGTTGTTAAAATTTAGTTGTTATACCTCGTCTTACATGGCACTTACATGGGATTATAATGTAGTCTATTGAAAACAGTCTAGTAGGAGAGTGTAAACGGTCTGATTTGGACAAAAATTCGTTGAACATCCTATTCCGTTTTTATAAGGAGTTGACTTGACATGCCAGTATGTGTTTAAGATACTTAACTGGGAACCTTAAGTTATAACATTCGGTTTCAATGTAATTAGGTCTCGAATTTTTGCTTAACATATATTTCATCTTCACCATGAAGGAAGCCTGTAAGAGGGTGATCAGTTCCGGAAGGAAATAAGCGTTGGCGACTTGAGCGAGCAAATCTGTGCAGAAGAACAATAGATTGTACCGCAAAGATAAAGAGGAACATTATGGAGTGTTCGCATAAAATTATTAGCAACTTTTTAGGAGGAATAGTAACCACGAAATGTGTGGTTAATAAATGAGCTGCAGTTGTGAATGTGATTGAAATTAATGTGTGATTTTGAGTGAATATAAAAAATACCTTTTTAGTAACTTGTGTTTGATGACTTTGTGCCCATACAGTCTTACCACATTGTCGAGATTTGTACTTTTAGTGTATTATTATTAAAAACATGTAATCGGAGCTTAGGATCAGTGTGTGAGTGAGGCGATCCAAATTGGAATCAAGATTGGTGCAAAAATCAAGACAGGGAGGTCTTCATTAGAATTCTCTTTTAGGGCGAAATATGGAACAAAGAGTTTCTATTTATCTTTTAATTACAAGTTTAAATTTGCTGGTCTGGTGTTCGTAACTTTTTCTACTCGGAATTCATGTAAATCCATGCTCGTGTTCGTCATTGCATGCTATTATGTGAGGAATGTGTGTGTGTGTGTGCGTTTTTTTTTTTTACAAGTCACAAGAAGTTCCAATGAGTGTGCCTAGCACGAATATGATAGTCCCAACACAATTCAAGTGCCTTTTTAACATTGGAGACAAGCGAATTTCGTGCATTTTCTTCATCTTAAGCAACAATTAGTACACACAACTACGATTACAATAATTCCTTTTCAACTTAAAAGATGGTAGATAAGAATTTACATAGAAATTAAGAAAAAGGGAAGCTTGATCCTAAATCCGTTTTTGAATTTCCAAAACGTCTCTCGATTATCATTTTAGCCGTCTCCATTTAATCTAGCCTAATTCATTATACAATATCGACCCGTGCGCTTTCCGTCCCCGAATTTGAATCCAGCAACTGTGAAAGCATCAACGGAGAAGGCAAAACGATGGTGCGACACATAGGGCAATTCGAATGCGAATAAAGCCACATATCGATACACTGTACATGGAACGAGTGTATGCACTCCGGCAGTGTACGCAATTCATCTTCTTCTTCAAACTCCGACAAGCAAACTGCACACATATTACCGTCCACTCCGATCAAGCCAGTATCCTTCTGAAATTTGTGTGTTGGAAGGAGTTCGGCCACTGATGTATCAATACTAAATTGCGGGTCGGGTTGTCCCGTGGTGGAGACGAAAGTTGGTCGTGGAGGTGGGTTTCGGCGGAAGCGCAGTAAGACATGGATGTTACCAGCCGTGATGCAATGGTATATGGTGACGAACACGGCAGCAGAAGCGGCTGCTATTAGGAAAATGATGAGTTTAAGTACGAGGCCGGAGTTTTCATCATCCGCCATTTGGTGGAAGGGTTAAGAGAATTGGTAGACTTGGGCATGGAAGAAGGGTTTGATCAGGCATACATAGAAGGGACGGAAATAGCAAGATGGATTTTTGTTCCGTGTGAACTTCGTCTTGGCATGTTTGTTTGAAACTAAAATCTTGTCGTACGTTGATGCTACTATCTAAAAAACATGTCCAACACGATTCTCTATTGGGAAAAATTCATAACGCTTACTTTATCTTTACACTATTTCAAAAATAACAAAATATCTTTCACATTTCAAAAATCAGATTTTTGATTTATAAATACACATATATTTATTTTTTTTTTATTTATATATATAAATATATAAAAAGATATAATTATATATATAATATAATTAACCCACCCACCTATACCATCCCCGCTGGTCTGACAACCGTCCGGTGACCATTCCGACGATTACTCAGATTCCGACAAGCGTTTTGGCGACTACTCCGATTCCGTCGACTGTTCCGATTCCGACAGTTGTTTCAACTCCGACGAATATTCCGGACGATAACTCAAGTCACAAGTCACAGCCCGGGTCACAAGTCACAACACATAGTTCTTTGTTTATAATGATTAATAACACGATAATGCTTATGTCTAACATTTTTTGTTAATGGTCATAGGTTATTTTCAAATGGTCACAAATCAAAAATTTTATACGTCATGAATTATTTCGAGGTCACAGTTCAAAAATTTTATAGGTCACAATTTGTTTATCGGTCACATATCAAAATTTTTGGAGGTCACATATTATTTCGAGCTCACAAATCAATAATTTTATAGGTCATGGATCAAAAAATTACAAGTCACAAATTAATTTTTAGTCATCGAATTTTAAGGTCACGGATAGTCTATTATGCGGTCACAGCTAGTCTAATATATGACCACCGTCAACAGTTGTTGCCACCGGTTCAACGCTGTCTCTAACGGCATCGCCACAATCGTCCACCGCCACCACTACACCAACAGCACCCACGCAACCACCAGATCCACCTCCACCGCGGCTAGAAACCACCACGACCACAGTCAGATATACCAAACAAATAGATACAAAACCTCTACGTCAAACCCATAGAGAAAAGATTCATAAAGCCAATTCCAAGCAAATTATAAAAAATTCCTTTAACCTAAATTCAATAGGACTTATAATCCGCCAGCTCTCTTCAGTGTGGTTAAAGCAAATCAATCATCATCGAGTATAATTCCAATAACCAAAATATCTTAATTATAGGAAAAATTAAATAAATTGAAAAAAGGAAGA
>CAIGRS010289326.1:0-19889 GCA_903798395.1 Fraxinus floribunda
ATATAGCACATAGAATAATTAATTTTATTTTATGAAAAAATTTAGGATTTTACATATTATATACACTGCGGTATTCAAACATAGTATTAATACTGAATTGCATGTTTAATCATCTAAAAAAGAATTAAAAAGTGACTTGTTACTATTTAATTCGTTAATATTTTAATTCTGCATATAATACCTATTCACCCCCTCTAGGTATTGTTAGGTCGAACTACACATTTTTTAATTGGTATTAGAGCCTTAAATCGATTCATGACCTTTATTTTATAATTCTAGATGAGTCAGTCATTGTCCATACCTTCGTTTTTTGACGAAAGTAATTGTGCCTACTGGAAAGTTCGAATGAGATCATTTCTTAAGGCTTTGGATGAACGTATTTGGATTAACGTTCAAAATGGGTGAGCTCCACCTACAACAACTGTTGCTGGTGTAATTACACCCACTGATATCTCACTGTGGACTAAAACTAATTTGGATGAGTGTAATTGGAATAGTAATGGCCTTCATGCCCTGTTCATGGCTGAGTCTATTGAGGAATTTAGTAAAGTCTCGATGTGTGAAACTGCTAAATAGGTTTGAGATATCTTAGAAACCACACATAAGGGAACCAAAATTGTTAAAAATTCTAAATTACAGATGTTAACCACTAAGTTTGAAGAGATTAGAATGAAGGACGATGAATCGTTCGATGAATTCTATGCGAAGATAATGACATAGTCAACTCTAGCTTTAACTTAGATGAAAAGATCCTCGAGTCCAAAATTGTTAGAAAAGTCATTAGATCCCTGTCTAAGAGGGTTAGACCTAAGATCACTGCGATAGAAGAAAGTAGGGACTTAGATACTGTTAAGATTGAAGAACTCATAGGATAACTTCAAACTTATGAACTCACCGTCTCATAACCTAAAAAGGTTAAATCTATCGCCACGAACACTATTAAAGAAGAAGAGAGTGAGTCCATTGTTACTGAGACTCTTAGCGACGACGAAATGCTTATTTCGTTAAAAAATTCCAGAAGGTTATGAGGTATAGGAAAAAGCCTCAGGAGCGGAAAAGTGAGGTCCTTAATAAACTCTTAAGAGATAGACGTGAGAAAAATACCTCTAGAACTCCTTTAAGAAATCTCAATCTGTCCAATACCATGAGTGCAATGGGTATGGTCATATTAGGAGTAAATGTCATAATTTGAAGAGGAGTTCGGGTAAAGAATGTCGTAAGGCTTTAGCCGTGACATAAGTGATGAGGAATCAGATTCTAGTTCTCAGACTAAGATATCTGGTGACAAAGATGAACAAAATTATATAGCCTTCACCTCGATTGATGTAATCAATTCTGGCCGTGAGGTTAAGAAAGGGAAAAGGGAGGATGAGAGTGAACAATCTGTAGATGAGTCTGAGGATGAGACTGCCATTCACGAATCTTATCATGAATTGTTTGAAGAGAGTCTGAAAATTAAGAAGATCAATAAAGCCAGTTTGAAAAAGGTGAATGAGCTTGAACTTGAAAGAGAAAACTATTAGGTGACCTTCATGACTCGACTAAAAAATTAAGTGAGTTGAAGTTAGTTAATGAAAACTTGAAAAGTAAAGTTAAATCATTAACTAATGATCTTGATAAATCAATGCTCAACTCCAATCTTTTATGAGTGGCTCGCAGAAGTTGGATAATATGTCGAGGATGAACAAGCTTGCATGTAATAGACACGGTCTGGATTATGTTCATAATAGTGATGCTACTGCTAGTACATCCAGGAACACGTTCGTCCTTGCCACTAACAAAGCTCGTGAGATTTATTATCCTAAACCCAAAGAAAAGCATACCATAGGATCTAGACCTACCAGACAGCGTAGGGTCAATCGTCCTACATGTCGGCAACAACCACCGAGCAGGCTTGAACCTAGGTTCATTCCCAGTTGCCACCACTGTGTTGCACTAGGACACACTTGAACTAGGTGTCGTGAATTTGTGACTATAAGTAAGAAACATGGCTTCTCTATCAAGGTTAACTTTCTTGCCAATCAAGTCAGCGACTTAACTGAGATGATGACTCGATTAACCAAACTAACTTCTACTTCTAAGAGGGTCTGGGTTGAAAGAAGCGACCTAGAAGGTTGTGAAGATGGTCAAGCTCTTAAAGGTAAGGGCATACAAATTTCGCCCTGATTAGGTGTTTAGGTGCATGCATGTGCAATCCTGAGTCCATTCATTCACGCATGCAACTCATT
This sequence comes from Fraxinus floribunda, assembly GCA_903798395.1. Lineage (NCBI taxonomy): Eukaryota > Viridiplantae > Streptophyta > Magnoliopsida > Lamiales > Oleaceae > Fraxinus > Fraxinus floribunda. Next base: position 2,229 of record CAIGRS010289326.1, read on the forward strand.
TATTTTGTGTGTTTTTCTTTTGTTTCTTTTTGTGCATTCATTTGCCTTTTCATTGTTATGATTAAATATTTTTTTCATTGTTATGATTAACGTTTTTTTTTTGAAAAAAAAGGGAAAACAAAAAGTTTTTATGCAATAAATTGTTTTACAGCACGATATACAATACACTTGATTTTGTTGGTTATAATCAAGAATTAGTTTATTTAGTGAGCTATAATATAATTCTCATTCCTGGCATATGATACTTTTGGAGTATTTAATATAGGTCTCTTCATATACCATTTGCACTGTACACACTATGAACTTGATAGTGGAACTCTACCACATGTGTGAGATCTGGGATGGCAGTCACATGTTAGCAGAGTGACTTTGAACATGAATTGACCAACTTATTTAGACTTGAGCTCGAGATTATCCTTGCAATAATAAAAAAAATTAAAGGAGCTCAATATCTTATGCTACTTTTTGAAGCCTACTTGACTTGAGTAATTAAGCCTGCGAGGTTTCTCATAACCTGGTGCCTATGGTCAACTGACTTGGATTAATCGGTCTAAAGCTCGTTACAGGGGTCATATTAGTTGGTTAATGAAAAGAAGCTTGTACTTAAGATGAAAACAATATATATGAGCATTCATATTTACTGTTGTGATGTAAGATAAATGTTTTATGCTAAAAGTCAGGGGAAGAAAGGACATTCTTCGTAAAAATGAGCTTTCATATATAGGTTTTAATGTGCTTAACTGGTTTGGCTTTCATACATAGAGGAATATACTTATAATTAGTGATGTTTTGCAAGTCCTTTCTCCCAAAATTAAGGTTTGGAGTCCTACTATCAAAGGATTAATAACATTTAACACATATGAGTCACTTATATCACTTACTCCATGAGTACTTTGAGTTAGATTTGTTGTAAAGTTTATTGTTCATTGTATATACTTAAGACTATTTACACCTACATTTTTAAGATATTGTATGTTATTCTTCATCCCTTGTCATTTTGTGAGAAAAATGGAAAGTAGAAAATCAAAATAAAAGTATTTATCAAACATGTATATTGCATTAACTTGTTTGATTTCAACATCATGATCATTGTTAAATTTTTGATTTATATAAAATGATTTTTGACTCAATAGGCATGTTATATTTTACTTTCAGTTCTGCTAAATTAAGTTTGATGTTTTAGTAGTATCAATATGTCCTCTTGGAATGTTGGGTTGCATTGGGCTATGTCTTAATTTAGCATGCATGTTTGAAACTGAAAAATGCTATATGATACTTAAATTGCCTAAATTCTGTGAACTACTTGAACTGCTTTATTTATACTATTTTCCACACATTTTACACTTGGTGTTGAGTTTTCATTTCAAGAAATAGGCGCTGATTGAAATGCAGAACTTGTTCAAGTCGCTTAGTTTTGTCATAGGTTGTTGAGTTTGTAATTTACTTTTGATTACTACCTTGACTTTAGTTAGTAGTTTGTCACATAATGTAAAAAGAGGAGTTTGTTAGGTTTTAAATGTTTTAATTGGCAATTCTGTAAACAAAAAGGACTGAATTGTAACTTGTGTAAAAATTTAAGGAGTAATGTGCAAACAGATAAAATTTAGGTTTTTAGGTCTAGGTTCGAGAATGGCAAAAAAAGGAAAATACGGCGTGAATTTTCGCTAGACTGTCGCCAAGGAATGGCTCGAGCATAAAAAACAGAACTTTCATCACTCGACTGTCGCCCCTTCTCACTCGAGCAACAGCCTGTCGCTCGACTGTAGCTGAGCCCTCATTCGAGCGACAATGTTGTCCAAGAAATTTTAATTTCATGATTTAAAGGCTTTTTTCCCGGCCCATTCGTTTCCTAACCTACCTATAAATACCAAAACACTTTTGAACGTGCTTTTACAATGTTGAATATTGAGAGAGCTTGAGCTGTGAGATATTCTTCACATTTTGTCTTTCAAATCCAAATACTGAACATGTCTTTCCTCCACATCTATCAGAGTTCTGAAGTTCGAGAGAAGTTGACTGGAGTTCCAGTCTGTGAAGAATAAGGTGTTCTTCTTTGATCCACGGGAGATAGATGATTTCGCAAGCCTAGGAGTACTGCAAGGTAGGCAATTCCACGGAGAGCTTTGGCGAATTACAGCTAAGGATTGGTATAGGGGAGCACAGGATCTGCAAAGAGTCGTAGGAATTGCATTCAAGAGATCAGATAATACGTGTTAGGAGTTTTTCCAAGTTGGGTTTCTCCATGATCATTCTGTGTGTTGATTTACTGCTTTATTTACTGGTTATATTATATACATTGCGGTATTCAAACATAGGATTAATACTGACTTGCATGTTTAATCATCCAGAAAAGAATTAAAAAATGGCTTGTTGCTATTTAATCTAGGTATTTTTAGGGTCAAACTACGCGTTTTTCAACTAATGTTTTTTTAATAGTCCTTGAATTAAATTTCATATTTTATACTTTCATTGAAAATAAAAATAAAATCGACAATCTCTATCACTACAAAAAAAATTTGCTTCCGCTACCAAAATTTTGGTTGCTAAATGCTATGTTTTGGTCATTAAAGCCCTTTTGCAACCAAATAATTGTGGTCGCTTAATGGTCGCAAATTAACCGTTGGTGAAGAACTTCAAAGACCAATAGGGTGCGGTCGCTAAACATATATCTTTGAGCAACCACATCTTGGTCGCTAGAGGGTTTCATTTTGGTGGCTGATAAAAGTGAAAAATTTGCTGATTTACTATCGCCGAATGTCTTTAGCAGACAAGATGGGGGTGGTCACTAAAATGGTTACATTTTGGCCGCTCATAATTATTTAAAGTTAGTTGATTACACCCTATTGCAACCAAACTTTGGTTGGTAAATAGATTAGAACAAAATATTTTCCCAATAAAAATAACCAATAATTAGTTGGTAAAGATAATGAAAAAGCGAACAACCTGTGGTAGGTGAATAGTTCTACCTTTCTTGGACCAATCATTGGTTGGTAAACATTGATAACTTTAGTGACCAATCATTGGTTGCTAAAGGACAATGTAAGCATCGGCAACTAAAATCTTGATTGACGAATGATAATACATTTTTTCTTATTTTTTAGTGACCATAATTTGGTTGCAGAATAAATATTATCTACCAATATGTGGTTGCTAGACGTATGTATCAATGCTTTTATAATCAATATTTTATTTTTGTTCCTGTTAATATTTTGTCTAATAACTCAATTTCCAACCACCACAATTATTAAATTAGCAATATTGAAAATCAATAAAATATTAAATTTAACAAAAAAATATGTCAATACAGAAGAAAATTGTACTACACAAATAACAAGTATTAATAGTCAATATATAATCATAAATATCTAATTTTTAACCACAATAAGATAAATTGTAACTTGAAGAATATAATCATAATACTGCAGCATCAACTAATGGTGGCAATGGAGGCGGATCATTGGACAATCCTGTAGGAGGATGCTGACTCATATCAATTTGTGCAACAAAGCTCTGGATAAGTAAGGCCTGTTGTTCAAACGCTGTGTAAGCTCACTAATAACGTTATCCTTCTATTTATCTCGTTATGTAAGAATTTCCAACTTAATGTTCAATGAAGATTCTTGAGAATATAATTGGATATGACTTATTACAACTATGTTAAACATGGAAAATGAGTTATTTAGTAAAAAATTATTTAAATGAGTCTGAATCATCAATGTCTTCACTATTTAACAATGGTTCATCTTCGCTGTCCATATCACTAAGACTATCGGCCATTGTATCTTCATTCACTTCTTCATCTTGCAATATAACTTGTGTTCAACAAACATCTTCTCGATTAAGCTGCTCAATGTCCATGATTCGAATGTTATCTCAACATCTTTAGAACTTCTTTCTTGATAAGCTTCACTTTTACCATGCTCAACATTATTATCATTACCATCTCTTTTATCCAATTTGTTTGGAACATCCCACATACGATGATGATGGAACTTTTAAACCACTTTCCAATTTTGACCCATTTTATAATCAACCACGTAGAACACTTGACAATCTTGTCTAGCTAGCACATAAGGTTCATTCTCGTACCAATGTGCTCTTACGTTGATGTCCATGATGCCAATGTCCATGAGTATATTTTTCTACTTACATTTGTATCATAGTACGTCCACTTAAAAAGCTCAAACTTGTGGTAAAAATGTTATTCGATTCAAGAATCTCCTCAATTAGCCCTTAGTGGTCACAAGATTCACATTCAACCCAAATGCCACAATTTTGTGTGACAAGCCCAACATCCATGTTTTGGTGCGTACCGAAATCCATTTATATCGCATGCACTATAGGAATTTATTCCATAATCAGGTTCACATGCTAGTACATACAACTTTTTACTTACTTTAGGATACTTACATAAATACGACGACTTGATCTTTGAAAATGCATGCATAACAATTAGAGTGTTACATAGTCCTATATTTAACGTAAAAATGTAAAAAAAATAAAAATGAGTCTGGTAAAGACTTACTATATCATTAAACCAACATGGAAATTATCTCATGTATTTCATCAATGTTAATGACATCTCTATTTTGCCATAGTTCAGTGTGCTCACTGTAATATGATATAATTAGTATTATCATGTACTAACTTATAATAATGTTATAGGTATTAAATGAAAGGTTCATTAAGTTATGTAGGTTCCAACTCCATGCAATTATGAACAATGTACCAATGAGCCTTATTCTTTTGCATCATGTGACAGCTCAATGTGTTGAATGCTCCCAAATGGCTTTGCTGGTTGAGTGAAAACCGACAAAGTTGAGTGATTTTGCTTATCATAGCCTCCAGTACGTTCAAGTTTGTTGAATTGAGCTTCAATACCATGAAGGTACATCTAACAGTAAGTCAATGCCTCCTTAATAACATATGCCTTAGCAATTGAACCTTTTGGACGAGCTTTGTTTTTCACATATTTTTTCAATGTTCCTAAAGCTTTAAAATGATATAAAATAACCATTAATATGGATGCATACGCATTTGCGAACATGATATCTTAAAACTATTAAGATTACCTTTCAAATGGATACATCCAACACGTATGCACTGGTCCAACCATATTTGTGTCATTTAGTAAATGGACCGTGATAGCAAAGAAAGGTAGGAAGAATTTTTTTTTTTTTTTTTTTCAACTTGCACAATGTAAGTACAATCCCATCTTGCATAGCATCTAAGTTTCAAACAGAAAGCTTTTGAGCACAATTTTTTTGAAAGAACAAGGCTTACTCAGTAATTGTAGTATTAACCTCATTATTGACATAAGGTCTTATAGTTACTGGAAAAAAACGGTTGGAATTGAAATGACAGTCATGGCTTTTCAAACTTGCGATCTTACCATCCTTGACATTTACATTCTTTGAAATATTTGTAGCAATTTTAGTTGAAATTAGACAGATTTTATAAACTTACAAAACTTTGTTTTTTCATCCAATGTCATCCTAATAGCTTCAAAACTCGATTACCACGATGTTGCAAATGCAAATGCTTTCAGATACCAAGTCCGCTAAATCCATATGTGCCTTGAAAGTATCTTTTGATTTATCCTCATTTCCCAACATTGTTCTAACCACATTTTCACATATGTTTTTCTCAGTGTGCGTCACATCCAAGATATGTCTTATTTTCAACTCTGACCAATAAGCAAGTTACACACACACATACACACACACACACACACACACACACACACTTTTCTTTGTCCAATTTAATTCGCTTGAATCATGTTTTCCCTTCCTATCAACATTGCCATGATGTTTTCCTAGTTTTCCCTCTCTTACTCTATCTAATTGTTGTAGTATTTCAACTCCTGTAAAGTTTCTTGGAGCTGGTCTCCGCTTGGACTTTCCATCTACTTGTGTATTTATTCATCCATGCATGGAGTATTGGTAAATATCGTCGATGTCCCATGTAAGTGATCTTCTTTCTCAATGGTTGTGAAGATGTGTCTTCATTACATACGGGACATGCCTCATAGACGTTTGTACTCCATTCAGACACTATCCCATATGCTGGAAAATCATGTATCGTCCATAATACTGTTGCATGTATCCTAAAATTCTCATTTTTTGACACATCGTAAGTCAAGACACCTTTATCCCACAAATATTTTAATTCATCAATTAAAGGTCTTTGATACACATTGCCCTTTTCGGGTGCCTGTGGATTTGGTATCAATATCGTCATCATGAAAAAATTCTCCTTCATACACATTCATGATGGCATATTATATTGAACCAAACGAACGTTTTGAGGTTCTGCAGAGAATGTTGGAAACTTTTCATTAAAGTGCTTCCATGCTTCTCCATCAGCTGGAAGCTTCAACACACCTTCTTTGTTATGACGTTTCTCTTTATGGCATCTCATATCAGCAGCAGTATGTTGGAACTTAAATAGTCATTGTAATTGGAGTGATAGGAAAATACCGTATGAGGAATATGTTTACCCTTAGCATTTTGAAATTTGTAACATGGTTCAACGTACACACGACATTTATTCAAATCTTTATTCTTCTTCCAAAATAGTGCACAATCCCACTTACACACATCCATTGACTTATATCCGAAACCAAGTTTGCGTAACATACATCTCACTTCGTAATAGTGATTTTCCCATCTTAGTTCCTTCTGGAAATGCTTCCCTTAATAATTGAAGTAACATATCAAATGACTTGTTACTCCAACGATTTAAAACATTAATATGCTTTAACTTCACTATAAATGTCAATTAAAATTTGGTACACCCTGGATATAACTCTTTTTCAGCTTGCTTAAATAGGTATGAAAAATCTTCTGTAGATATCTTTGTTCATCTAGAAAACCATCTCCAGTAACATCAAAATGCATCCCCCCTATAGCATCTTGCAATGCTTCCATCATATCATCATCCTCCACATCCCCTTGGATGCTCTCTAAGTCATCATCATCAACACCACTCACTATCATTGGTTCTCTATGAAAAGTCCAATTTTGATAGTCTTGAGAAAATCCTTTCACCCATAAATGCCACTCAACCACATCAATATTTTAAACTTACACATTAAGACAGTGCCGACAAGGACAATGAGTCTTATTATCACTATCCGGATGATTTCTTGCCAGTTCGATGAATGATTTAACATCGTTGGTGTGTTCATTTGACAACTTATCTTGACATCATATCCAACTTTATCCATGTTGATACTCAAATTTACTTAACTGAAATAGATAAATTAACACGAAGATAAATGAGCTAGAATAAGAAGCACCTAAAAGGAAAATACACACATTTTACCACAACATTTATCACAACTATAAGTGTTTTGTTTTTAATTGACGACTTGCACTGAAAAAAGGGAAGAGGTGGATGAATTGTAGAGAAAAATTTGTTTCTAAACAACAGTTTAATGAAGGCAATTGGATTTTTTATTTTCTATGTTGACACCAATACTCCAAATAGAAGAAGATAATGTATCAATTTGAAGAAGACTCTCATTTTGGGACATCTTACCGTCACAATTGCAGTGAGATATAAATACACTAGCTTTTCCAACTTCATTTTTTTCTTTTTCATGTATTTCACAGCATAAATGAAGAGTGAACACATCCTTTTGAAAAAACCATCCATTAACCAAAGACACGTATGAAACACATCAATAATAGGAAAGACAGGCCACTGAATTTTGAACTGCAAAACATTCACTGTGGTATCCTGTTACTTAGATTGTTGTTGTTGCTGCCATAACTATTCAGATTATTCCATAGCTTTTATATACTTATCATTTTGTTTGTCATTTTAGTATTTCGACTTTCTTAGTTAGTTTCTCAGATTAATTAGAATATTGTGAAAGAGAGAATTCGTGGTAAAATGCCAAGAATCATACACATAAAGTAATAGTTTTGTAGGTATATACATAGTCTCAACAACTTGTGTATATCACTTGTGAATTAAGTAAGATCTGACTTGATGTAAAGAATGCTCTAACTAATAACTTTTTCATGAATGCTACAAATAATTAGGTCCCAAACCACATTCCACGTGCACCAACTACTATAACCAAAAGTGAATCGAGTTGTGTTTACTGCCCATATAGAAATCAGGGATCATGAATATCAGGTTCATTCTCGTTTGTATTAAAAATAAACAGAAGGCAAATAAAAACTGTGAAAAAACAACAAAATGAGCAGTTCTTTTTTTGTTTACATTATCCCTAATCATATTCAATAAATGTCACCTTGGATATTGTAATTCTCCAATTAACGTGTCCCAGTCCCAATCGGATTATTAACATATTCAAAATGAATCTTCTATTATTCATATAAATGACCATGTCTACTCTGACCACATGGCGGACAGAGAGTTCCCATACCTTACAGGGCAACGTAGGTGACCATGTTATGCGTGGAGACGACCCCTTTTCATGGACAAAGACAGATCGATCCCCTTTGAAAAGAGGCCTTGGTACGAGCCAATCCCGACGAGATAAATGACAGGATCCCCAGAAAATCTTGTGGTGAAATAATTGACAAGACAATTCACTGTCAACACCGCCCCTACACACCTATACGGTCAAATCTCACTTACAAGTGCTAGGACTTAAAAAGATGCGGGAAGGATCCTATCATTTAATGCCTTAATTGATTGATTGATTGATGCTGGCAATAAGGACCAATTGATCCAGCAAGTCCACGTGCCCCATCATCCGATGGGTCTCATTTGTCCTACTCAAGTATAATACAAGTTATGCATTGAAAGCTAATGCAAGTTTAAACTCTTGAATCCTCTCTTCCAACCACCCATATCAGTCACATTTTTTATCCAAGCTAACCCTCCTTTTATTAATTAAAGGCTCATATTACAAGGTCCTACATACCTTGAATTGTCCCTCTTGTTGATTCACCCATTCAACTTAACAACTGGCCAGTGTATTGATATTCACAACCTACATGGACGTGAGAGGCTTTGGCATCTGTTGGCCAAGTCATTGATACAATTTTTGGTGTCAACAGACTTTGATACCATAACCATGAACATTTTTGTGAAAAAACCATCCAAAAAAAAAGCCTTGAAGAAGGTTTGGTTCTTGAAGAAAGAACCCTCACGAAGGAGCATCTTAAAAACTCCTCTAGCCAAATACTTGCAATGAGTTCCAGTCACCAAGGAAGCTATGGCAGAAGCGGGCAGGAAGAGACCTTTGAAGAAGAGGTCCTCCATGCGAATGTGAATATGCGTTGCCCCCACCACCAACATAGGCGAGGCGGTACCACAACACGCCTAGCAAGAGAAGTAGGAAAAATGACCGCAAACATGAGAAACATGGCCCAACAAAATGCTGCCATGCAGCAGCTACTCATGCAAATGCACTAGTAGGCTGGATCACAAGCACCTCGACATAGGATGTTTTCCTAAGAAGGGGAGGAGAATGACATAGCAGCATACCCCAAATGCATGGCGTGAACGACAACCTAGCGGAAAGGAATGTGGAAGTAGATACTTCCACCATTATGTTACAAGCCGACCCGGTGATGACGTACCAATGGAGGGAAATTTTCTCTCAAAATATACTCAAGAGCATGAACCTCAAAGGTCCAACAGCGTCTTTGATCGAATTGGACTCTCTAGACCTAGAAATAGGTCCCATTAGCCTCCCCTGCTCAAAGGGGACAGGAACAATATATGAGCCTCAGAGGATACCCCTCTACCTAGTAATAGGCGAGAGAGGAAAGATGATGCAAACATGAGAAATCGAGTAGGAACATCATAATGCCCTCGTTATCATGTAGAGGAAAATGATTTCGAAGACCCCTACAAATCATTTGAGTTGGAAATGACGATAAAAGCTTACCCTTCTCCCAAGATTTGAGAAATGCCCTGGTTCCAAGTCACTTTGTGCTACTAAAGATATCCAAATACGAAGGAAAGGGCGACCCAGTGAAGTGCCTCAATAATTATAAGACCCACATGTCTTTGTGAGGAGCCTCGTCAGCCTTAAAATGAAGGCCTTTTCATCTCATACTAATAAGAGCTGTAGAAATCTGCTACAGTCATATTCCAGCTGGCAGCATCAGAAGTTGGCCAAACCTTAAAAAGGCCTTCTTAAACCAGTATCTATCAAGCAAAGAATGGAAAGCCCGCATCTAGAGGCCACATGACATGAGGCAGCAAGCAAGGAAAATTCTGAAAAGTTACTTAGCTCGCTTCACAAATGAAATTACCTATTGTGAGCAAGTTACGAATAGAGAGGCCTTTTTTACCTTAAGGGGGTCTCAACTTGAATACCATATTCTGGAGGGACATGCGAAACAGGAACCCCACTTCCTACGATGCTTTGGTGAAAATGATGAGAAGCGAGATCGTAAATGAGGAGCTAATTGACCAGAGGCTCAAAGGTAGTCAAACTTATCCAAAGGCAGAGATAGAGGCAGGGGAAGAAATGGGAGCCTCGAGATCAACAGTAATGCACGTACCATCAAACTAACAGCCACAGTACTGAAATTTATCTATCTAGGCCATATCACGAAAAGTCTATCGACCCCCATGTTGAGGGTAGAAATGCCCATCAAACACAAAGGAGTGCGTCCCAACCTAGGCAAGAGAGGGAGCCTAGACATAACGAGGTAATGCGGTACCACAAGAATGAATCACTTCGATGGGAACACGAGGAAGATAGAAACATGGCTAGGAGACAGAGACCCAAGAAAGAGCCTCCGGCAAACATTGACAACATGCCTATCAAAGAAATTGACACCATCATAGGTGGTCTATACATAGGAAGAAATTCCAAGAACGTCCTAAGGAATTACGAGAGAGAAGAAAATGACTCTCCCATGGTGAGCTACTTGATCAATAGCACTGACCGATGATTAAGGAGCGCCCCCACAAATCACTTTTTCCTCGACAGACACTATGGGAGTTCATTATCCCTATTGTGACGCACTTGTGGTGCGAGCTGTCGTAGGCAGGAATGGACTGAAACACATGTTGGTGGACAATGGAAATTTAGTTAATATCTTGTTCGGAACTACCTTCAAGAAGATGATGGTAGACTAATAACCTGTCCCCATAACCACCACACTATATGGCTTTACCGGTGATAGTATCATTTATAGGAAAAAGATCACATTGGCATTCGAATGGAGGAGTCCCCATTTAAAGTTCATCATTTCATGGAGTTCTTAATCGTAGACCACCGATCCACCTACCACGAGTATTAAGACGACCCACCTTGAAAGAACTCGAGGCTTTAACATCCATACTTCATCTATACATAAAGTTTTCCACCAATGAGGGAGTTACCGCAGTACAGAGGAGATCCAATGGGATCAAGGGAATGTTACCTCAGCTTCTTAAGAAAATCCGAACCCCACAGCGTAAACATGGTCATGATGGACACCGAAATGATTGACACGCCTGAAGAAGGTCTTACCCCCTGAACAAGGGAGAGACTTGATGATGGATGTCCCTGAAAAAGGGGTCATTGAAGTGGATTTAGATCTCAGGGACAGAATCAAACTCTTAGGCAACGTCAATTGAAGAGTTGGGACCTTTCCCTATAAACTCACGCGACCCCTCAAAGGTATTATAAATAGGGAAGGAACTCTAGTCAGGCGAAAAAACCAAGCTTAAGGACTTCCTACTCAACAACTTGGATATATTTACATGGAGGCATGAAGATATGGTAGGCATTGATCCCAGAATCAGTTTCCATCGACTTAATTAAGACCCAAAATTCACTCTCCACAGGCAAAAAATCAGAGTCATGAACCTAGAACGGTATGTAGCATTGAAGGATGAGGTGTAGAAACTCATATTCAATGGATTCATCAGAGAGGCGGTGTATCCAAAGTGGATATCCAACCCCATCATGGTGACGAAAGCCAGTGACAAGTGAAAGGTCTGTATAGACTTCTCTAACCTCAACCAAACTTGCCCAAAGGACAATTTTCCACTCCCAAAGATCGACCTGCTAGTTGATTCCACTGCAGGCCACGAGCTCTTATTTTTATGGATGTGTACTCAGGATACAACCAAATATCCATGCAACCTACAGACGACGAAAATACATCATTCCTCACTGATTGAGGCATTTACTACTACAATGTCATGCCATTTGTTCTGAAAAACGCTGGCACAACTTATCAACGGTTGGTTAATAAAATGTTTTTCGACCTTATAGGCAAAACAATGGAGGTATACGTCGATGACATGCTCGTAAAGAGCCTTAAGTCGGTGGACCACATTGAACATTTACAAGCTACCTTCAAGATTTTGATAAAATACCACATGAAGCTGAACTTGTTGAAATGTACATTTGGCGTCGCTTCTGGAAAATTCTTGGGGTACATGATTAACTAGAGAGGCATTAAGGCAAATCCTGAGAAAATTAAGGCCTTGTTGGGTATGAAATCCCCCAGTAAACCAAAGAAAGTGCAATGCTTAATAGGGCACCTCGCAGCACTAAATCGGTTCATCTCCAAAGCTACAGATAATTGCCTCCCTTTTTTTAAAGTCTGCACTAAATTGGTTCATCTCCAATGGAATGAAGAATGAGAGAGGGCTGAAAAAGAACTTGGTACGAGCCCCTTCTTTTCAAAGCCCAAAGAAGGAGAAATGTTGCTCTATATCTAGCCATAAGTGTCGATGCTGTAAGTTCGGTGCGGGTGTGGGAAGAGGATAGCACTTAACTACCTGTCTACTATGTAAGCAAGGCCCTCATACATGGAAAAGCTCGCTTCGTCCTTTATGATCGCTTCGAGAAAGCTGAGGCCCTACTTTTAAGCCTATAGTATACAAGTGCTAATGAGCCTCCCACTCAAACAGGTGCTCCAAAAGCCAGACGCGTCGGGAAGATTGATGAAATAGGTTGTAGAGTTGAGCGAGTTTGACATCTCGTACCAGCCAAGAACCTCAATAAAGGGATAGGTAGTGGCAGACTTCGTAGCCGAATTTATAGAAGCAACGAATATCAATGTGACAATGGAACTAACAGACCCTCTAGCTTGGAAATCATTTGTAGACGGGTCCGCTGGAGAAACCAAATCAAGAGATGGGGTACTGCTAGAAAGCCCAGAGGGCCACAAACTTAGTAGTGCAGTAAAGTTCAGCTTTAAGACCTCTAACAACGTAGTTGAGTATGAATCACTTTTAGCAAGCCTCGGGTTAGCCAAAGAGATACTGGTCAAAAACTTGGCAGTTCGAAGTGACTCCCAATTGGTCGTAAGCCTAGTCAGCGGCAGTTTTTTAGCCAAAGATAAAGGCATGGTAGCGTACTTGAAAAAGGTTATAGAACAGATTTCATACTTTAAAAAACATGACCTAACTTAAATCCCGAGAGTAGAGAATCTACATATGAACGCCTTGTCGAAATTAACAAGTAGCAAAGACTCGAAATTGCTAAAAATTGTACCAATAGAATACCTCCATTCAAAGATAATCATCCCAAAAGCTGACCACACTATCCAGGCCATGGTCGTTCGCCAAATGGGGAGTCGACCTGATAGGGCCTATACCAAAAGGAGAAAGGAATGCAAATTATGCGATTGTTGCATTGATTACTTCACTAAGTGGGTCGAGACAGACCCACTAGCTAAAATCATTGAAGCGTACAGTTCTAGGTTCATATGGAAGAACATCATATGCCGATTCAGAATTTCCCACTCAATAGTAATGGACAATGGGCGACAGTTCAACAATAAGAAACTCAAAGACTTGTGTGATGAATTGGGCATCAAAAAATACTTCTTTTTCCCTTACCACCTTCAGGCAAATGGCCAGGTCGAGGCAATCAACAAGACTATAAAGCACCTCCTGAAGAAGAAACTTGATGCATTAAAAGGGGTGTAGGTAGACGAACTCTCCCATGTGTTGTGGGCAATACGAACCACCAGTCGAACCGCGACAAGAGAGACCCACTTCTCTGTGGCATATGGGGTTGAAGTCATGAGCCCAGTCAAGGTGGGCCTTTATTCACCCTGTCACCCACAATTTAACAAGATATCTAACGAAGAGATAAGGCAATACGAGCTCGACTTCCTTGAAGAAAGGAGAGAGACTTCACAAATAAAGCTAGCCTCCTATCAAAGAAAGATGACAAGGTACTATAACGCCATTGTTAAGAACAAATCATTCAGAAGAGGTAATTTGGTGTTTTGGAGTGTTTTCCTATCCTCTAAAAAGTTTGGTGTGGGCACCTTCGGTCCAATTTAGGAAGGCCCCTACCGTATAGCAGGCGACGTCAGACTAGGGACCTTCTTGATTGAGAATTGGATGGGAAGGTGCAACCCCACCCCTCGAATGTTGAACATCTGAAAATGTATTATAAGTAAGGTCCTACTCGCCACATGTATCCCTTGCGATTAATACATGTTCCCTTTATTTCCGACTATGCCAAGCTCATATGGTGAGACATGGCAAGCTCATGTTATGGTTGTTTGATAAAAGTGCAAATATAGTGAGCCAATAAGTGTTAACGAGCTCACACATTTTAATTGTTTAATTCAAATATGGCGAGTCCATAAGCAATGATGAGCTCACACGTTTTAATTATTTAATTTAACTATGATGAGCCCATTAGTAATTGACTTGTTAGATAATCAAATAAGGATATAGCGAGCCCAGAGACCATCAAATTAAGAACCGAAAAGGTTTATTTACAACCAAATTAAACTCATTATAAAAATGGCCATTACAAGAAAAAAGAAAGGGAAAATGAGAGGTGTCTATCTTAAGAGGTAGCAACATCATCTTGTTGAGGCTTCTCAAGGGCACCTACTTTTCCCACTTGGTCTTTAGCCTCATTGGTATGAGTGGATGGCTCGGCAGATAGGAACTATTCCTTCAGAATTATCAGATCCAGCTGTGGATGCAACTTTATGAGCCTCGCAAGCACTTCGTTGTATGCAACTCCCCACAAGTATATGTCGAAGCCATCATACTCAGCAGTCTCATGAAAGTGTGAAATGTATTCATCCACTGCTGTCTTCCCAGCTCCACTTAATTGATGCCTCAGACCATCTACTTCAGTAGCCAACTCCTCAACCTTGGCTTTTAGCTCCCCCTTATCCTTATTGGCCGCCTCCAGGGCTAATGAAGTGATTGCTACAAGTTATTAGAGTTCTCCATTCACTGCATCCAAGAGTTGACTTCGGCTTTACAGAGGTGGACTTCTTTCCTTAACTCATCATTTTCCTTAGAAATTGCATCCACGTTCGACTCCGCCTCAGCCTACTTCACCTTGGAGGCCTCCATGGCCTCATTTGTCGAAGACGCCTCAGCTTTGGCCTTATTTATCTCAGCCTCGATATTTTACACCTTGGCCAGATACTCCTTGTTGAGGCCCTCCACATGCCTCACTCCATTTAAACATTCAAGAAAAAACCTTGAGAGCGAGCTTGTAGGGAGAGACCCGCCTCTACCATATCCACCGTGTCGCAGGTCTTCTGTATACGATGAGTATTTATTTGTCCAATACTTATTATGAATCCTTATGGTCCCTTAGACCTCAATTGAAAGCATCTCCATGACCAGGGAGGCTATCTCATGAGCCCTCCCACTCAAAAAAAAGTTTTGGGCTTTTCCTTCAGAGGTAGCACTCCTGTCATCCTTCATCCTTATCCTCTTCACAGGGCTCACTTCTTCCTCAGCAGCCTTCTCCACATCAACAATTTCTTTGATAGAACTAACTTTCTTTTAAAAGGCCTCTCCGAAGAACCCTCTTCTTTTTCTTTTTCTTTTTCTCTCTCTACCTTCTCCTTTTTCCCTATCATCTTCGTCGGAGGAGGCGACAGATTCATTTTAGATAGGTGGGCCAGCTCATCTCTCTTGTTCTTGTAGGTAGACGACCTGTTATTCATTGGTTTCTTTTTTTGAGCCTCTTTTAGGCTTCTCAGTTGGAGCGAATTGGGCTTCACATACTCATTTTTGTCATGTTGCCCTGCAAGCAAAAGGGACCATCTGAGAAAAATATGTAAAATGATAGATGCTCACAAGTAAAAAAGAGAGAGAGCGTCGTATCTTACCCTTTGTGGCCATCAGTTGATATGTGACAAAGAGGTTTCGCTTACTAATGACGTTCTTGAAGTACCTCTTCTCTAAGGGCAGCTCGTAAATTGCCCAAATAATGGCACACTCTGACTCACTCTCCTTTATGTCTATAAGCCACAAGGAGGTCCCCTATCTAATGCTATAATCTATGGGACCCATCGGCATGATCCACGCACTATAAGGACCCCCCCATGGCCTCCATGATCCGTTCAATAGGAATCATTGGAGGCATACCAGCCATGGTGAACGCCATGCTAACCCCAGAAGACTCACTTGATGCATCGTTTTTGAATAGAAAGCCATCTAAACTCAGCAGGTGAAAGAAATGTCTTAATAGTGATAGATACTTACACAAATACTAAAGACCTAAGTCCCGAAATGCTCGAAAATGGGAGAAAATGGAGTCGATCACCGATGGCAACAGGAAAATATGGGGGTCTGAGAGAATAGTTTCAGCATGTTAAGGTTTAAAAGTTTCACAAAGTTAAGAAAATTGAAAAAGGTTTCAGTCGATCTCGATGAGGCAAATGGCAGGATCCCCAACATATCTTGTAGTGAAATGATTGATAAGACAATTCACTGCGAACACCGACCCTGTACATATATACGGTCAAATCCCACTTGCAAGGGCTAAGACTTAAAAAGATATAGGAAGGATCCTAACATTTAATGCCATGACCGATTGATTGATGCTGGCAATAAGGACCAATTGATCTAGCAAGGCCACATGCCCCGTCATCCGACGGGTCTCATTTGTCCTACTCAAGTATGATGCAAGTTATGCATTGGAAGTTAATGCAAGTTTAAACTCTTGAATCCTCTCTTCCTACCACTGGTGTACTGTCGTGCACTCAAAAATAGTCCTTAAACCTCTAAAACTAATGTAGTAGTGGAAGTAAGGGTGGATCTCACGAAGAGTGTGTAATTCAATATTTTATGCTCCGTACAATGATTGGGGAGTTTTTGTATGCAAACAATTGTAAATAACGCAACTAATAACAATGAAAATTAAATTGACGAAAACAATCAAAAGACTAACCTTGGTCTAAATCCACATCCATCGTCGGAAATTCACAATTGATCATAGATGCAATGATAATTCAATTCATATTTTGAATATTCACCATTGGAATTATATTCTTATCTCTCCTTATTTTTAGTTAGTTAGAAACCAGCGTTCTAATTAACCCCAATTATTAAATAACCCCANAATGAAAATTAAATTGACGAAAACAATCAAAAGACTAACCTTGGTCTAAATCCACATCCATCGTCGGAAATTCACAATTGATCATAGATGCAATGATAATTCAATTCATATTTTGAATATTCACCATTGGAATTATATTCTTATCTCTCCTTATTTTTAGTTAGTTAGAAACCAGCGTTCTAATTAACCCCAATTATTAAATAACCCCAAACCAGTGCTGAAGATTCAATTTAATAACATCTTTACACAATAGAGAAATCGATGAACTAGATAACACAAACACCAGCGGTTGCATTCAATCTATTTAAACATTCTTCTTAAGATTCAATAACCTCAATCGCTGAAAATCATCAAATCCTAGTGCTTCACAAGTTAAA